>CM024578.1:41847239-42030743 GCA_014182395.1 Eucalyptus sp. ANBG9806169
ATGGATGAGGCGAATCGCCGGATTGAGTACTTAGAAGCGGAGGTTTCCAGATACCAGAACAGGATTGCTGTAGCCGAAAGAGAGAAGGAGAAAGCAGAAGAGAGGGCATCTAGGGCTAGCGCCAAGGGAGAACCCATTAGCAGCCCTCGTCCAAGCCCTCCGGCTCCATGGAGGACCTCCCTGAATTTTGTTGCTTTACTTCTCCTAGTCCTTGTCTCGCGGACTTGGAGGTGTGCAAGGAAAGCGCTCTTTTTCCTGAACATGACCTCTTACCTAGACAGCCTTGAATAATAAAGTAAAACTGAATTTTGTTCCTAAACATTGATCCCCGCAGATTCGGTGTACTTCGATAGGAATTTTAATCCAAATAGGGGTGGCATTTTGTATCAATGGGATCGATTTAGTTACCTTTTCTTTTTGCGCAATGGTACGGTATAGTAAAGTTGATCTACCCTTTTTTGGTCGAAAAGTTGAACTATCTTAACGCGATAGAAATTACGTCTCCTTGATGGTTCTCTTTTCAGTTTCGCCCCTATCTCTGGAAATTGAAATTCTAGTTCCCAAAATTCACTCGTGCAATTTGAGTCCCCAATCCTCCCATGCATTGACCCCGGATTTACGACTTGCACGGGCACAAGCTTCTCGAATAACAAAATCGTGATGCAACCAATATAATTAGATAATAGAGATCAGAGTATTCTGATTTCAGGCATGCACAAGCATACGGCCCATATTAAATTCAATCAAGAGTTAGGAAACTTATGGTGCGCTTATTTGCGTAAAACTCAATGATAAAGAAAATAGAAATATGGTTAGTTTTCTTTCTTTTGTTTGGTGATGTATGATTGAAAATGTTTTTTTTTTATATGTTTGGATCGCATTGGAAATGATTTTGCACACTTTGACTCCGTTCATTTAGCAAGAAAATGTGGAATTTCTGGAAAATGTTTTTCCAATAAAATGATAATATTTTTCGATATTCGGCTGAAACTTGAAAATGAATTGGAAAATCTGGAATATGCCTAATTCAGCAGAAGCTGGTGTCGAAGTTGATCTTAATACGGTTGGGACGAAAAAAATAATATTATAGACTTTAGAAAATTGAAGTAGGAGCATAGATATAACAATGGAGGAATAAGCTTTTGCTTTGACTTGGTACATACAACTATCAAGCTAAGTGAATGCTCACAAAATGTCAATATTGATCCTCTTCCGGTAGTGCACAAACTGGAGAAGAATGGCTACGCAGACATTTTGGGCGTGGGCTCTGCGACTGCACAAAATGAGACCTTCCCTTCAATAGGTGGGCATGCATCAACACCCCTTAAGATATGTAGAGAATAAAGACGTAATAAGTCGATTCCATTTAAAATGAATCTCCAGAGGAATTGGTGTGCGCTGAAAGTGACTGATTCGATTAACATGGGAATTGTTCTTTTGAATTGAAAATGTTTTCACGAATCAAATGGATATGTGCAGAGCAACAAGAACAGTCGGAGGAGAAGCAGCAGGAAGACCACCCACCACCGGGACAATCCGATTCTTACATATCTCAAATAGAAGCATCACCTTTTTTTCTCGTCCTCGTCCTCCTCTGTCTCTCCCTCTTGCCTCCGAGGCTCGACCTTCATTTTTCCCAGTCTCAGATCCATCTCACGGAACGTCGGATCAGAAGCAAGCCAAGCCTGATTGGGCGCCTGAACTTTTGTTCCCATTTGCTCCCTTGTCTTCGTGCACTTTTCAGACCCAGAGTCTTGGACATGCCAGCACAGTCAAGCATTTATGGGAGAGCTCGCCATTTCATGGACATCAAACTTATGGAGGAGGGACTGGTAGGGCATGATCAGCTTTATGACTCTGCCATCCGCCACCTCCTTTCAGTGAGTGAACCTTACTTTTATCCTTCTTGTACTTGACATCACCCCTGCGCACCCTGATGGTTATGGCGATTGGTCTTTCCATTGATAGGGCATCGATGGCATCGGTGAGCTCAAGAGGCATTACGACCTTTCCGCTGGAGGACAGGCCAGCCGCCCCAGGGAGGCGGACAACACTGCCATCATGCTGTGTAAGCAGGCGGAGGAGCTGGAAGGCCAAGTTGTCGATGGCCAACATGTCGGAGCATCGTCGATGGATATGCTCTGCACAAGTGAGGATAGGCATGCTAGGACAAGAGGGAACTGGCTCTTATACGAGAGCAAATGGACGAGGCAGATTGCCGCATTGAGTACTTACAAGCTGCGGTTTCCAGATACCAGAACAGGATTGTTGTCGCCGAAGTAGAGAAGGAGAAAGCCGAAGAGAGGGCGTGCAGGGCTAGCGTCGAGGGAGAAGCCATGAGCACACCTCGTCCGAGCCCTGGGGCTCCATGAGTACCTCCCCCTGAGTTTTGTTCTTTCTCCTACCTACTATTTTCTCCGTGAGCTACTTGGAGGTGTGCAAGGAAAGCGCCCTTTTCCAGAACTCACGTATTGGTTTAAAAATTTCCTAAATATTCGTCCAGAAGTTTATAACTTTATAATTTATATCAGGTTCGGGGTTTTTTTTTTTTTTTTGATCGTCTCCTACTCTATTCCTATTCTACACTCACTCGAACTTTCGCCCCGCTCTTGCAGGGCGTGGGAGTCCGAGAAACCCACTCTTGAAACTTACGCGTCCCCACCCACCCCGAGAAGGTGAGGATTTGAACCACCTCCCTCTTCCATGTTGGAAGGGTGAGCGTAGTGCGAATCCCAGTGGTTCGGGTTCGGGGTTTGGATAGGTCCTTTTTTGGGGGGTATTTTATTTCTTTTACTGAGAAGATTGGGTTTAATTTCGTTCACCAGTTTCCTTCACCGCTTATATACGTAAAATATTTCCCCTTCTATTGTATTTACCTCGTTCTTTAAAATCCATAAGCGATTGCTGATTAGAACACATTATTGAACCGGTCTGATATGGTTTCTTAAGGGTGATTTAGTATATAAATAAAAGAAGTGAGGGAAAGATGTCTTTGTCCTTAAGGGAGAATTGCCAAAAAATAAAAATAAAAATCATAAACCTATTACAATCATGTCAACCAGTCTATGTAGCTAATTTTGGCCGGCCCGATCTTGATATGGATGTTGTATCTTATGTCACGCAACCTAAGGGTGATCGGTTTCACCGGTCCGATTCCAAGGGTGGAAACTTGAGAATTGGACTAGGAGGACCGGTTCCGAGGATATTGGACCCAAGGACCGAATTGGTCCAATGGAACCCGATCACTTATTTTTTCTCATTATTTTTTCCTATAACTTTTTTTCCTACTACTTAAAACCAAATCGAGATAATATTTAGTTCATATTTTACTAATTTTTTTGAAGAAATAATAAAATAAAATAAAGTATATTTAGTTCAATAAGACCATTGGCACACCGATTCACTTTTTAAGAATTGGGAATTGACCGACATTTCCAGAATGGGGACCAAACCTGCTAGTCCAATCCGGGCGGTTCCGGGAACCAAGAAGTCCATTTGCACACACCTAGCATGGCCTGCGCTAACATGGACAAAAAGAAAAAAAAATGAAAAAGAAAACCTTCAAAAGAATATTAAAGTATTATTAAAAATTGTCAACGTTAGTACCGTTCATGCTACGTAGGATGACCAATGGCCATGTCGGCGTGGGCCAACCAAAATTGATCGGATTGACTGAATTGATAAAAATGCAAAAAAGGTTTAGGACTCAAATAACCAAAAAAAAAAAAAAAAAAAGAAGAAAGATTTAAAAACTATATTGACACAATTAGAATAGGTTTAGAAACTATTTTCGTAATTTTCCCATCTCCTTAATGGCTTGCCCTCCTCTTTGTCTGGCCCATCTTATGATAACAATAGTTGTTCATGATGCCTTTCTAGATGCTCCAAATTATGATGTTCTTACCACCAATCTTTAACTCATACCGTATATAATCCACATTATTTTGAAAATATGAGTTTACAAACTCAAAGAAGAAATAGTATCACTTACTTGGGAAAGCAAAAAACCAACCTACACTCGTTACTCGAGAGCCGACGCACTCGAATTCCTAAAAATTTACGGAAAAATGATATCAAAAGACCAAGTAAAACAATATTCTAATGAACGTCTTGACTATACAACACCTATTCATCAATAAAACGAAACCTATGCACCAATGAAAAGCTCCCCTATAGCATAAACCTATTTTTGTCTGCTATACATAGCTTGCGCACTAAACTTTTTTGTGCCATAACTTCCTCTATAGAACTTTATTTCAAGCAATTTTATGATCCATAGAAAGTCCTTTCGATATATTACAAGAACCCCAACTTAGCGCCCCACAACCTTGCCGAAACAATCGAAATTCAGCCCAAAATTTATTGTCTGGAATCTGTCCAACATGTGCAGCAAACTTCGAAATTTCTGTTCTGAGCAAACGGTAAGCTTAAATTGAGATCTGTAAAATGCTAACTTCACAACACCTTAAATTATCATTTCTACACACACGCACACGCACACGCACACGCACACATGTATGCCACCTAAAAACTCCCTAATCAAACGCAGCAAGTCATAATTTACCTAAATCTGAATTTCAAACCTTGATTGCAACAATTCCTTCGAATAAATGATTAAAGGCTTCAATTACTTACCAGTGGTGCAAATCCCCTTTTCCCTTTCTTCTTTCTCCTTTCCTTTCTTTCCCCCTCTCTTCTTTTTTCCTCTCTCCCTGAAAGCTCTCGATCTCTCTTAAAAGAGTTGAAGCTTCCACTGTCTCTTTTGCTTTCTTTGATGACTTTACAAACTTCTTTTCTTTTTTTCTGGTTGGGCCCACCAAGCCAAATCATTACATTATACCCTTCTTAAATAATTTCGTTATCGAAATTTAGACATACATCAATCACCATTCAAGTTAGGATATTTACCGACCAAAAAAAAAAGTTAGGATATTTGCGTTTTGCCTTCTTCTCAAGCTCCCAAATGGCCTTCCTCTCGCATGGTTTGCCATTGAATCTTCATGTAGGGATAGTGCGTTGTTGCAACACCTATCCTTCCTATTGACAATGCGAATGGGCTGCCTTGTACATTAAGTTCTCCCCCTCAACAGTGTAAAATCTAGTCCGTGATCAAGATTTGGCACATATTTTTGTAATAATGACACATGGAACATATTATGCACTCTAGATAATGCTGATGGCAAAGCCAATTTATAAGCATTTCACAAATATTTTCTAATATCAAGAATGATCTCACGACTGACTCAACTTATCACGCGTGCCAAATCTCATGACACTTTTCGTAAGAGAAACCTTCAAGAATACACGGTCTCCCACACTAAATTCTACCTTTCGCCTTTGAGGTTCGTAATTTTTCTAACGACTTTGTGTTGTTTTCAAACATTCTCAAATGAGCCTGACTTTCTTTTTGATTTTGTATAAACTCCAGGCCAGTTAACCTCTTCTCACTAACATCGTCCCAACAAATAGAAGTTCTACATTTACGACCATACAAAAACTTTTAAAGGAGTCATTTTAATGCTGGAATGATGGATGTTATTACAAGAAAACTCCGCCAAATGTAGGTGTTCGCCCTACGAACCACCAAAGTCAATAACGTTGGATCGTAGCATATCCTCTAACGTCTGAATGGTTCTCTCTGACTAACGATCCATCTACGGGTGAAAAGCTGAGTTAACGCTCCTTGTCAACTCTTCCAAAAGTTAGACACAAACTTGAGATCTTTATCAGAAACAATATTTATTGGGACTCCATGAAGCCTCACTATCTCATTAACATACCGCTTTGCCATGTTTCCAAGTGAAAGACCAAATCGATATAATAAAAGTGCACAAATTTAGTTAACCGATCGACAATCACCCATATAGCATTCTTACCACTAGGCATCCTTGGCATATCGATGATAAAATCCATGATAATATGCTTCCACTTCCATTTAGGTATTTCAAGTGGGTGCAGCTAACCACCCAGTTTCTGATGCTCAATTTTTACTTGCTAGCAAATTAGATATTGGTTGACAAACTTCACTATATCTTTTCTCCATATTGATCCACTAGAAGTTTTCTCTCAAATCCCCGTATATTTTAGTGCTTCCCGGATGAATTGAGAATCCACTAGTAGCTTACCATGAAACCTAAATGATCTATTCATGTGGATACTAAAGTCCTTGAGGTGTGGATACCCCAAATGCCAAAACTTAGCACAAGTGGACAAATAAGTGTCAAATCTTCCAAAATGTAAACTTAAATGCTAAAATCGGATAAATAAGGAACTGACTAATGTGACTTTTTCCGACAAGGTTTTTAGTTGATGTCCAATTCTTTTTAAAAAAAATTATTCATGTGGCACTAACGTGGCTAGATAAACAAAAAGCAATGTCATTTTGGTCCAATGCTGCCCCACCATCGTCGAAAGGACCCTAACTTAGTTGTCCCAAAACCTCACCGAAAAGGCTGAAATTCAGCCCAAAGTTTACAGTTCAGAATCTGTCCAACATGCGTAGCAGAATCTAAAATTTTGTTCTGGGCAAACCATAAGCTCAAATTGAGATCCATAAAATGTTATAGCTTCACGACACCCTAAACTATCATTTATATATATGTATGTGTGTGTATACGCCACCTAAAAACTTCCCAATCAAACTCAGCAAGTCATAATTTACCTAAATCTGAATTTCCAGTTCTAATTTCGACAATTCCTTAAAATAGACTATTAGAGACTTCGATTACTTACCACATTAGAAATCCCCTTTCTCCTTTTCTTTTCTTCTTTCCTTTCTTTCATTTTCTTTCTCTGCCTCTCTCCCCCAAAGCTCACTGTCTCTCTTAAAAGAGCTGAAGCTTCCACTGTTTTCTTTTTGCTTTCTTTTTTTGATTTTTCAAACTTCTTTTCTTTTTCCATTTTTTTGTGGGGCCCACCAAGCCATACATCAGTCCTTTTCCGCTCTGTCTCTCTCTCCCTCTTGCTTCCGAGGCTCGACCTTCATCCTCCCAGTCTCACGTCCATCTCAAGGAACGTCAGATCAGATGCAAGTCGCTCCTGATCGCGTGCCCGAACTTTCTTTCCTCTTGCTCCATCGCCTTTGCGTAATTTTCGGACGAAAGTCCTGCAGACATGCCGTCACAGTCAAGCATTTCTGGGGGAGCTTGCCTTCCTAAGTCCACGAACCTTATGGAGGAGAACGGACTGGGAGGGCATGATCAGCTTTATGACTCTGCAGTTCGCCACCTCCTCTCAGTGAGTGTACTTTATTTTTATCCTTGTTGTACTTGAAATCATCCCGTGCACGCTCCCGATGGTTATGTTGAACGTCGGTCTTTGCACTGATAGGGCGTTGAAGGCATTGTCGAGCTCAAGAGGCGCTACGACCTTCATGATGGAGAAAAGGCCAGCCGCCTCAAGGAGGCGGATGGAGAGGCCGCCATCATGATGTGTAAGCAGGTGGAGGAGCTGGAGGCCAAGGTCTTGATGGCCAACACGTTAAAGCGTTGTCTAAGGGATATGCTCAGCATAAATGAGGACAGGCATGCTGGAGACAACGAGGGAATTGGCTCTTACGCGAGAGAAATTGGACGAGGCGAATCGCCGGATTGAGTAGGTAGAGAAGGAGAGAGCAGAAGAGAAGGCACGTAGGGCTACCGTCGGGGAAGAAACCATTGGCACACCTCGTCCGAGCCCTGCGGCTCCAAGGAGTGACTCCCTGAGTTTTGTTCCTTTTCCTAGTCCTGGTCTCACAAACCTGGAGGTGTGCAAGGAAAACACTCTTTTTCCTGAACTTTCTCACTTATTTAGACAACCTTGAATAATAAGAGGATTAGGAATGTTTTTCTATATATTCATCCGGTAGATTCGGTGTGCTTCGTTTGGAAATTGAATTCAAATAGGGGCTGCAATTCGTACTGGTGGGATCGTTGTCATGCCAATTGTTCGAGCGAAACAATGGCGAAGCTAGTTCTTTTTTTCCGTTTGCCCAATGAGACGGTATAGTTGGAATATTTTAACACGTGAGGAAGTTGTATCTGCCTTTGATGGTTCTGTTTTTCAGTTTTGCCCCCTAACTCTAAAAATTTATACTTTAGTTCCCAAAAATTTTACTCTCCTGCAATTTTAGCCCCTAATCCTCCCATTTACCGAACATGGATTTACAATTTTAAGCACGGCGCAGGCTGAGCAACAATATTCGGTGATGTAACTAAGATCGCAAAGTGTCCTTGAATCCCGGTCACATGGACAAGCATTAGCGGCCGAATTAAATTCAATCAAAGAGTCAGGAAACTTGAATTCATGCCATGATTGTTGTGATTGCTCGTATTAAATTGCAATGTAATCGCTGACCAAGATAATTAGCGGTTAAATAGTAAGTAATTTTTATTTTCAAAAATCTCGGCCTTTGTGCTTAAACACTAATGACACGAATTCAAGGCAGCTCTCGTTATTAACTCGGGACCTACTCCTCTGAACAATTTCAACACAACCTAGAGTAAGAGAATAGAGATTATAATCAGACAAAAAAATAAAATATAGTACTGAAAAGGCCTCATATTTTTAATTATTGGGGGCCAATTCCTGTGCCCGTAACTCCTATATCCGTAAACATAAACTTTTAGTCCCAAATCAGTCTTGAACTTTTTTGTCTCTAGAAAAAAAAATCTTAAACTTTAGGTTCAATCGAAAATTTGCCTCTAATATTGTTTTGTTTACTAAAAATCATAAACTTTTAATCTATTCTCAAATCTACCCATGCGGTGCACTCTTAAGTTGACGTGGCATTTTCACGTTGATAACATATTCACATCAATAAGGTGACATAGAAATTATCTCCAAAGTGAAAACCATTCTAGGATATGAAAATTAGAGATGACTAACCGTGATTTTTGGACGGAGGAGGGCTAATGGAGACAAACTTGAGATTAGAATGAAAGTTAATGATTTTTTTTTTTCTTTGAATAGATTTGGGACTAAACTTAAATTGAGATTTATATATATAAAGAAAAGTTCTAAGCATATTTGACTTGACTTAAAGTTTGGAAAAAAATTAATAAAAAATTGAGACAAAATTAGACCTAAAATTATAGTTTGAAATTTTAGGGATCGGGCTCTTTTCCTTTCGATAATTTTCGTCTGTTTTAGGAGTAACACGGTTTGTTTGTGCGCTTCCACACTTATTCGAAAAAGCAAGATTCCCATGTTTTATTTTCCTCTTTCCCTCCCTTTTCTCATATAAGAATTTGAGAATGTAAAACCATAAACTGTAACTCGCATCATCTGCTACCTCTCGTCACTGTGGATGCTAGGTTCCCCTCAATTCCAGAAGCGATTCGATAGACTTTTACCAAATTTCACGAGGATGGTGTTCGCGATGCGTTCCTGGTCGGCCAGCACCGATTCAGACACCGAGAGTGTGGGCAAGGTCAGTACTTTCGTTTTAGAGCCCGAGCTGACCAAGCTGGATCTTTTCTCTTTAAATAATCGATGGAAATAATGATACTTCTATCGGGGACGAAGTGGTTCGAGATTATGTGGAATTGCATACACGCTCTCTGGATTCAATCAATCATTTGTTTTAGTTGTAGAGATAAGCTGATCTCTTTGCGAGCTTTTATTTCTGGGTTAACAAAGGTGGAATGTGCCTATATCTGCAGAAATTAATGCTGGAACTGAAACTGAAAGTGAAGTCTCGCCCCAGCGAGAAAAATTAAAAGGAAAGCCATGAAAGTGCTAGCGATGTCGCATCTAGGTACGGCCTTCCTTCTTCCGTGGATATTCAATTTTTGAGTTGAACTTTTATGCCGGCGTCAAACTCGATCCACCCATTTTCCAGTACATTGATAGAAGCTTTTCAAATTTAAGGCTCTCTTCCAAACTGTTCCCTTTTGTTCTGTTCTGTATATTGCGCAGGTTTAGATACTATTTTGTTTTCGACGGAAAGGAAGGACTTTCACGCTCATTGGCCATATTAATCTAGTTGAGGTGGTGTTCGAACTGCGGAAGATTTGCGTTATATACCTGGTGAGCGTGGCCATTCTGACTGCACAAAGTGATACCTTCCCCACAAAAGGTACGTCAATACATCGGCACACGCCCTTAATTTGTGTAGAGAATAAAGACAGTAAAAAGAAATTACATCGATATCTCTGGAGGAACTGGTGCGTGCTTAAAGTGATTGATTCGATGAACATGAGAATTACTCTTGTTAAATTGAAAACGTCCTCACGAATCGAAAGGACCAAGTATTCACCTGTAAGTCTTGCTAAGGCGTGCTTCCACTGTGTAATTGGATTGAATGCTTCTGGTCCAGTCCAGAAGGCCGAGGATTGTTGCAAAAAAGGATGGAAAAATACCGGGATGAATCACTGGGGTTCACATTCCCTGATCTCTGTGTGCGGGGCTTCTATACTGGATGCTTGCATTACTCTTTGATAAGTCTAACATTTGGAAACCCTTTAGTTAAGGTTATGTCAGCAGCTTAAATCAGCCTTGTCCTGGCAAAAGGAGGCTTTCAGACATGATATTCCTTGATAATCGCTCTGTCAAGTTCCTTTGCCTTGTGAATTTTAATCCCTTTTTTCTTAAATATGTACAGAGAGGATCACCGAGCTAATACTCATCAAGGACACCGACCGGGAAAGGAAGAGATCTTTAGGAATCCTGATATCTGAAGAGCAACCTGAACAGTCAAAGAAGCCGCAAGAAGACCAGCCACTGCCGCAACAAGCTGATTCTTCCATATCTCAAGTAGACGCATCACCTCCTTCTCGTCCTCTTCCTCCTCTGTCTTGCCCCCTTGCTTCCGAGGCTCAACCTTCATCCTCCACAGTCTCACATGCATCTCATGGAAAGTCAGATCAGATGCAAGCCCTCCTCATCATGCTCCATCGTCTTCGCCTGTTTTTCAGACCGAGAGTCTCGTGGCTGTGCCAGCACACTCGAGCATTTCTGGGGAGCTTGCCCTCCCAAAGACGTTAAAAATATGGAGGATGAGGGACTGGAAGGGCACGATCAGTTTTTATGAATCTGCAGTCCACCTCCTCCTGTCTGTGAGTGAACCTCAACTCTGTGCTTGTTGTACTTGACATCATCCCGTGCACGCTCCTGACGGTCATGTCGAACTTCTGGTCTTTGCATTGATAGAGCATTGATGGCATTGGTGAGCTCAAGAGGCATTACGACCTTCGTGCTGGAGAACAGGCAAGCCGCCTCAAGGAGGTGGATGACACGACCATCATGCTGCGTAAGCGGGTGGAGGAGCTGAGGCCAAGGTGTCAGAGGCCAGCATGACGGAACGTCGCCTAATGGATATGATCTGCATAAGCGAGGATAGGCATGACAGGACAAAGATGGAATTGGCTCTTATGCAAGAGAAATTGACGAGGTGAATCGCGGATTGAGTACTTAGAAGGTGTGATTTCCATATACCAGAGCAGGATTGCTGCAGCTGAGATAGAGAAGGAGAAAGTGTGGAAGAGAGGAGGTCTAGAGCCAGTGTCGAGGGAGATTCCATGAGAGCACTCATCCGAACCCTGCGGTGCGTGTCCAAGCCCTGTGGCTCCAAGGAGTATCTCCGTTGAGTTCTGTTCATTCTCCTAGTCCCTGTCTCACAGACATGAAGGTGAGCAAGGAAAGTGCTCTTCTTCCTGTGACTCACTTAATTGGGACTGACCTTTGAATTATAAGGGTTAGACTTTCTTTCTAAAGGATTCAACCCGTAAATTCGGTGTGCTTCGTTAGGAAACTGGATCCAATCAGGGGTGGTAATTTGTGTCGATGGGGTCATTTTAGTTCTTTTCCTATGCGTGCAATGGGACAGTTATCAGTATAGTAAAGTTGGAACTGTTTTAACACGAGATGAAGGACAAGCAACTTCATCTCGTGTTAAAATAGTTCGTATCGGTGCAATAGAAATGTATCAGTAGATTCAAGCACTATGAATTATCATTATAAAGAGCTTTTTTCATTTATTTGGTGCGATAGAATATGTACAAATAGTGACGATTCTCGAAAATTCTCAACCAGAGGCCATTGGCCATCGTTGATCGAAGAGGATTATGGTTTAGCACTTTGCTCTTTCGAAGTAGCAGGTTGATGCACCTTCTTTTAACTGCGGAGCCTATTCCATGGAATTTCCAGCTAAGTGTCGGTATCAATCCCTACCAATCTTCGAACACGATAAGGATTTGGCATTCTTCCTCTGAAATGCTTTTGCCTCGCGGGGACTGTACGGCTTGCTCAATCCGATGAAATGCTTCATAAATTGCAGGGACCATGTAAGACATGGATTGCAATTTGAAGGAGGTGATCAAATAAGAAGGTGTCTATCCCGAGGTGATAGTCCTTTTCTAACACTATCTTTGGCAGAGGGTTCATGTTTGAAGGGAAAATTACTGAAAAAGTCTCAATTTTTTAATGACTAATATCGATGATCAAAATAAGAGGTGCCCATCAAACTGAGCAAATAATAAGTACGAAAAAATATTACGCGATCAACACCCTGCCCCAATTAGTGTAGAGGTTTCTAATTCAGTGACTATATGATGACTAATACCGATAGGGAGTGATTTATATCTGAAGTCTCTAGAAAATGTCTTCCACCGGATCAAAGATGAAGTATCATGGATTTCTAGCGCAAGTGCAAACGGCATAAATGGGCATACTGTACAAGTTATTGTACCCAACAGATGCCCACCTCTTATCAAGTGCTCAGCAACCTATTCTTCACTTCGTCCAAGCACTTGCTCGGGAATTCCAAAGAGCAACAACACTTGCTTCCAAGTCCCCAAAAGGAAAAACTGCAGATAAGAAACATGCAGCTCTAGTTTCACGTGTTGGATGTCAAAATATGAAGTTGTGGTGAGGGATAGTCGGGCGATGGGAGAATTGTCCAAAAAGTCCTAAATTTATTGCACTTTTGCCAATTCAGTCCTAAACCTTTTAACTTTGCCAATTGAGACCAAAACCTTTTAACTTTGCCAATTGAGTTCTAAACCTTTTTACTTCTTGTTGATTCACTCCATTCGGCTAATTTTTGCCAGAAAATGCTGACGTGGATACCGGTGATGCCACGTAGGATTACCGGCGCTGCATATTGACAATTTTTAATAATATTTTTTTTTTTTTAATTTTTATTATTTTTATTTCTGTTTTTCCCTTTTTCCTTTTTTTTTTTTTTTTTTTTTTTTGGCCTTTTCCAATGGCCGGTCACTAGCCACCGGCCACAGCCAGCCGGCTGGCCTCGCCCGCCACGAGGCGAGGTTCGAGCCGGGAGGAGGAGCCTCGGCAAGGGGAGCCCTCACCCAGCGCGGCCCGGCCAGTGTCCTTGAAGTGTTGTGGCCCAAATTAAATTCAATCAAAGGGTTAATAAACTTTAACCACATCTAGAATCATGTCATAATTTCCGTGCTCCCTCCAATTGAATTGCAACGCGATAGCGTGATCAGAATAATTAGCGGTTCAACAGTCACTCAAATTTTTTCTAAATATCTCGGCCTTCGTTATGCAAATATCATGACAGAAATTCAATGCGAGTGAAAGAGAGTAGAGACCGCAATTAGATTTAATAAAAAAAAATAGAGAAAAAGTAGGACTAAAAGAACCTCTAATTTTAGTTATTCTTTTCTATATAAGCATTTAAAAGATGGTGTGGTATTTACAATGTAGTCACTGCTGTTTCTATTCGTAGAAATAAGAAATTAAGGATAGTTGGCGAAGAAACAAAAATTAAGATCCCTTGGAAGTATGAATTTTTATTTTCACTTTTATAACAGTATGAACTGTTTAAATTCATTCTTTTCATTTTAAAATCACCCCTACAAAGCATAGTGTAATTTCTATCCCAACCTCACCAAATCTCGGCAGACATGGGGCGGTATCATTCGTGACGAGGCCGGCTCGGTTTTCTTGTTCGTGAAACATAAATAGGGAAGGAACACGCCACGATTTCCGGCAACAAGAAAGCCTGTACTAAAGTCCTTAAGAATTTCTTTCTTTTGTTTCTTGTTTCAACTGGAGTTGAGTCGAAAATTTGCCCCAAATTTTATTTTGTCTTTATCATAAACTTTCAATCTACTCTAAAATCTACCCATGTGGTCCATTCTCAAGTTGACATGGTAACATATCCACATTAATAAGGTGATAAGAAAATTATCTTCGAAATGAAATCATTTTAAAATATGAAAATTAGAGATGACTAATTGTGATTTTTGGACAGAGGAGGGCTAATAGGAACAAATATGAAATTAGAATAAAAGTTCTGTAGATTTGGACGCGACTTAAAAGATTGAAATTTTTTAAATAAAAAATTTAAGACGGAATTAGGACTAAAATTACAGTTAGAAAATTTTTTAGGGACAAAAGACCAATTCCAAATTTCCGGAACCTTCGGTTTCCGAAACAGGTCAGGATCAGACCGTATCAGACCGATTGGTCCGGTTCAGTTCCTGGGCGGCACAGTAAATTCAACGGACCGTTCACATTTGATCGGATAAACGTACTCACCCACTCAAAAGACAAAATTTCTTCACCATTTGTATCCATTGAGAATACACCTCTCCCTCACCCCTTTATTTTTGTTTGATGATGTAACGGCCCTGTAAAGCGCCCCGCTTCGCTTTTATAAGAAACTCCCTTACGCTCTTTGCTATTTTTTCAATGTGGGACTCTCAGAAGGGCTTCTCATGCAGGCGAGGGGGAGCCGGAGAGAGGAAGAGAGAAGGACTGAGCGAGGCACGGCCATAGAGAAGTTAGTCCCACATCGACTGACAGGAGAGGCAAACAAGCATGTTGCCCTATAAATAGCCAGGAACCGGTTTGATTTAATTGCGTGAGATAGGTACGTGTAATGTAGCACTATTAAATGTTTGTGTGATTACAGTACAGAGAAAGGTTTTAATTTGAGTTTACTGTGACTGATTTAGTGGTGTATTTTCGAGTTTCGAATGATCAAATGCATGAACGGTACGTTTTGGTGGTTTGCGATTTAATTGAACCGGTAACAGCATTGTGCAACACTTCATTTGAAAAGCAAGATTCCTATGTTTTATTTTCCTCTTTTCCCTCAAAACCGGGATGTTTCCCTCTCTTTTCGTGTTTAAGAATTTGAGAATGTAAACCGTAAACTGTAACTCGCATCATCTGCTGTCCTGTCGTCACTGTCGATCCTAGGTTCCCGTCAATTCCAGAAGCGATCGATAGACTTTCATAGGATGGTGTTCGCGATGCGTTCCTGGTCGGCCAACACCGATTCAGACGCCGAGAGTGTAGGCAGGGTGAGTACTTCGTTTTTTGAGAGCACGAGCTGACCAAGCTGGATCTTTTCTCTTAAATAATCGATGGAAATAATGATACTTGTATCAGGGACGAAGTGGTTCGAGATTATGTGGGAATTACATACACGCTCTCTGGATTCGATCAATCATTTGTTTTAGCTGTAGAGATAAGCTGCTCTCTTTGCGAGCTTCTTATTTCTGGGTTAACAAAAGTGGAATGTGCACATATCTGCCGAAATTAAGGCTGGAACTGAAAGTGAAGTCTCGCCCCAGTGAGAAAATTAAAAGGAAAGCAATGAAAGTGCTAGCAATGTCGCATCTAGGTACGGCCTTCCTTCTTCCGTGGATATTCAATTTTTGAGTTGAACTTCTACGCTGGCGTCAAACTCGGTCCGCCGATTTTCCAGTACATCGATAGAACCTTTTCGAATATAAGGCTCTCTTCCAAACTGTTCCTTTTTGTTTTGTTCTGTATATTGCGCAGGTGTAGATACTATTTGCTACGACGGAAAAGAAGGGACATTCACGCTCGTTGGCCATATTAATCTAGTTGAGGTGGTGTCCAAACTGCGGAAGATTTGCGTAATAAACCTGGTGAGCGTGGCCATTCTGACTGCACAAAATGGTCCCTTCCCCACAACAGGTACGTCAATACATCGACACACGCCCTTAATTTGTGTAGAGAATAAAGACAGTGAAAATAAATTACATTGATATCTCTGGAGGAACTGGCGCGTGCTTAAAGTGATTGATTCAATGAACATGAGAATTACTCTTGTTAAATTGAAAACGTCCTCACGAATCGGAAGGACCAAGTATTCACCTGTAAGTCTTGCTAAGGTGTGCTTCCTCTGTGTAATTGGATTGATTGCTTCTGGTCCAATCCAGAAGGCCGAGGATTGTTGCAAAAAAGGATGGAAAAATACCGGGATGAATCACCGGGGCTCACATTCCCTGATCCCTATGTGTGGGACTCCTATACTGGATTCTTGCATTACTCTTTGATAAGTTTGGAAACCCTTTAGTTAAGGTTATGTCAGTAGCTTAAATCAGCCTTGTCCTGGCACAAGGGGGCTTTCGGACATGATATTCCTTGATAATCGCTCTGTGAATTTTAATCCCTCTTTTCTTAAATATGTGCAGAGAGGATCACCAAGCTAACACTCATCAAGGACACTGACCGGGAAAGGAAGAGATCTTTAGGAATCCTGATATCTGAAGAGCAACCTGAACAGTCAAAGAAGCCGCAAGAAGACCAGCCACCGCCACAACAAGCCGATTCTTCCATATCTCAAGTAGACGCATCACCTCCTTCTCGTCCTCTTCCTCCTCTGTCTTGCCCTCTTGCTTCCGAGGCTCAACCTTCATCCTCCACAGTCTCACATCCATCTCATAGAAAGTCAGATCAGATGCAAGCTGCTCCTCATCATGCTCCATCATCTTCGCGCATTTTTCGGACCGAGAGTCTCGCAGCCGTGCCAGCACACTCGAGCATTTCTGGGGAGCTTGCCTTCCCAAAGACATGAAAAATATGGAGGATAAGGGACTGGAAGGGCACGATCAGCTTTATGACTCTGCAGTTCACCTCCTCCTTTCTGTGAGTGAACCTCAACTTTGTGCTTGTTGTACTTGACATCATCCCGGTGCACGCTCCTGACAGTCATGTCGAACTTCTGGTCTTTGCATTGATAGAGCATTGATGGCATTGGTGAGCTCAAGAGGCATTACGACCTTCATGCTGGAGAACAGGCAAGCCGCCTCAAGGAGGCAGATGACGTGGCCATCGCGCTGCGTAAGCAGGTGGAAGAGCTGGAGGCCAAGGTGTCGAAGGCCAGCATCACGGAACGTAGCCTAATGGATATGATCTGCATAAGCGAGGATAGGCATGATAGGACAAAGATGGAATTGGCTCTTATGCAAGAGAAATTGGATGAGGCGAATCACCGGATTGAGTACTTAGAAGGCATGATTTCCAGATACCAGAGCAGGATTGCTGCAGCTGAGATAGAGAAGGAGAAAGCGGAAGAGAGAAGGTCTAGAGCCAGCGTTGAGGGAGATTCCATGAGAGCACTTGTCCGAGCCCTGCAGCGCTTGTCCGAGCCCTGTGGCTCCAAGGAGTATCTCCATTGAGTTCTGTTCATTCTCCTAGTCCCTGTCTCACAGACACGGAGGTGCGCAAGGAAAGCGCTCTTCTTCCTGTGACTCACTTATTTGGGACTGACCTTGAATTTTAAGGGGTTAGACTTTCTTTTCTAAAGGATTCAACCCGTAAATTCGGCGTGCTTCATTAGGAAACTGGATCCAAACAGGGGTGGTAATTTGTATCGATGGCCTATGCGTGCAATGGGACAGTTATCAGTATAGTTAAGTTAGAACTATTTTAACACGAGATGAAGGGCAAGCAACTTCATCTCGCGTTAAAATAGTTCGTATTGGTGCAATAGAAATGTATCAGTAGATTCGCTACTACGAATTATCATTATAAAGAGCTTTTTCATTTATTTGGTGCGAATTATCATTATAAAGAGCTTTTTCATTTATTTGGTGCGATAGAATATGTGCAAATAGTGACGCATTCTCGAAAATTCTCAACCAGAGGCCATTGGCCATCGTTGATCGAAGAGGATTATGGTTTAGCACTTTGCTCTTTCGAAGTAGCAGGTTTATGCACCTTCTTTTAACTGCGGAGCCTATTCCATGGAATTTCTAACTAAGTGTCGCTATCTATCCCTACCAATCTTCGAACACCATAAGGATTTGGCATTCTTCCTCTGAAATGCTTTTGCCTCGCGGGGACTGCACGGCTTGCTCATTCCGATGAAATGCTTCATAAATTGCAGGGACCATGTAAGACATGGATTGCAATTTGAAGGAGGTGATCAAAATAAGAAGGTGTCTATCCCGAGGTGATAGTCCTTTTTCTAACACTATCTTTGGCAGAGGGTTCATGTTTGAAGGGAAAATTACTGAAAAAGTCTCAATAATTTATTAATGACTAATATCAATGATCAAAATAAGAGGTGCCTATCAAACAAAGCAAATAAAAGTACGAAAAAAATATTACGCGATCAACACCCTACTCCAATTAGTGTAGAGGTTTCTCAATAATTCAGTGACTATATGATGACTAATACCGATAGAAAGTGATTTGTATCTAGAAAATGTCTTACACAGGATCGAAGATGAAGTATCATGGATTTCTAGCGCAAGTACAAACGGCATAAATAGGCATATTGTAGAAGTTATTGTACCCAACAGATGCCCACCTCCTATCAAGGGCTCAGCAAATTATTCTTCACTTCATCCAAGCACTTGCTCGGGAATTCCTAAGACCAACAACACTTGCTTCCAAGTCCCTAGGAAAAACTGCAGGTAAAGAACATGCAGCTCTAGTTTCAGGTGTTGGGTGTCAAAATATGTAGTTGTGGTGAGGAATAGTCGGGCGATACTCTTCAAAATTTGTTGCAAAAGACTCTAATTTCATACATGTAATCTAAGAGAAGAACCATCGAAAGACGATCTCCGATCGATAAAATCTAATACATCGACATTAAGATAATAGTCATTTCATCCTGTCTTCCTTTGTCTTTCTCATTTCCATATAAAAGTTCATAAGGAATTGTCTGAATAGTATTTTACATTTGCTCAATCAAAATCTTAATAAGGAATGTATTTTGACTTTTTATCAACTGAAAATGCTTGAAAACTTTCGGAATATATAAACTTTGACACGGAACTTTATTCATAATCTACTCTTCTTCTTTTTTTGTAATTTGGGTAGTATATCTGATTTTAGCGAGGAGGTCAAAAATTACCTTCTACCTTCTTAAGAAACACAAAAAAACAGGCTCTTTAATTGATTTTACTTGCAAGTTTTCTTTTTGTTTTTTCCCCTACAGAATTTTAGGGGCAACAGAACCCACCACCGGCTTGACCGTTTCTCTGTCTACTTGTCCGATTTCTTCGCGAAAAAGCATACTTCCATACTTTCTTTTTTTCTTTGTCGAATTTTCGAACATGGAAGTTTCCCTCCCTTTACGTAAATAAGAGCCGGAGCGCGTACCCCGCATACTGAAACTCGCATCATCTGCTACTCTGTCGTCGCCTTGGATCCTAAATTCATGTCATTTTCAGAATCGATCCAGATAGATTTTTGCCCATTTTTTCCTGAGAATGGTGTTCGCCATGCGTTCCTGGTCATTCAATGCCGATTCAGGCACCGAGAGCGGAGGCAAGTTGAGTACTTCGTTTTTGTGAACACGAGCTGACCAAGCCAGATCTTTTTTAGTAAAAAATTCGATGGAGTTAATGATATTATCGGGACCCAGATAGGTTTTGGTCCAATTTTCCCGAGGATGGCGTTTGCGATGCGTTCCTGGTCGGCCAACACCGATTCAGACACCGAGAGCGGAGGCAAGGTGAGTACTTCGTATTTTGTGAGCACGAGCTGACCAAGCCGGATCCTTTCTAGTGAAAGATCGATGGAAATAATGATATCTCTATTGGGGACGAAGCAGCTGGGGATTATGTGGGAACTGAGCACGTGCTCTGTGGATTCTGTCGATCATTTGTTTTAGTCATAGAAATAGGTTGAATCTCAATGTGAGCATCTTATTTCTTGGTTAACAAAGGTCCAAATATGCCTAATTCGGCAGGAAGAAGCTGGTGTTGAAGGTGAACCTAAATTCCGACCAAATTAGAAGGAAAGCTCTGAGAGTACTATTGGCGTAATCAGGTAGGTCCTTCTTTCAAGTTTTTTCGGGTCGAACTTTTATTCCTGTGTCAAACTCAATCCGCTGATTTCCCTCTACAATTTAGAGATACAGGAACTTTTCCATTTACCGCTCTCTTCCAACTGTTCCTTTTTGCTCGTCCTGCATATTATGCAGGTGTACATTCTGTTAAGTACGGCCTAACAAGAGAGACATAGGTGCCCGTTGGTTTCGGTATTGATGCAATTAAGGTGGTGTGCACACTGTGGAAGAAATTTGGCTTCGCACAGATTATGACCGTGGGCTTGGTGACTGCATACATCAACACACACCCTTAATACGTGCAGTAGAGAATAAAGATGTAATAAGTCGACTTTTTTACATTGAAATCTCCGGAGGAACCGGTGCACGCGAAAAGTGACTGATTCAATGAACAAGAGAACCACTCTTTGTTAAATTGAAAATGTTTCCACGAATCAAAAGTACGAAGTCTTCGACCCTAAAGGACAGCTAACTTGGATGAATCGCCCGGGCTCACATCCCCAAATCCTTGTCTATAGGGTGCTTCTTCACTGGGTGCTTGCATTACTCTTTGATGACTCTTACACTTGGAAAGCCTCAGTAGCTTAAATCAGCCTTGTCCTGGCAAAAGGGGGCTTCCGGACATGCTATATATTTCTTAATTCTCGCTCTGTTGAGTTCCGATGCCTTTGTGATTTTTTATCCGTTTTTTTTCTTAATATGCGCAGTGAGAATCACCGAGCTACAACCCATTGAGGACACTGACCTGGAAAGGAAGAGATCTTCAGGGATACTGATATCTGAAGAGCAACCAGAACAGTCGGAGATTTGGGTAACTTATGGAGGAGAAGGGACTGGGAGGGCATGATCGGGTTTATGCTGCAGTCCGCGAGCTCCTTTCAGTGAGTGAATCTTATTTTTATCCTTGTTGTACTTGACATCATCCCATGCACGCTCCTGACGGTCATTTTGAACTTCCGGTCTTTACACTGATAGGGCATCGATGACATCAGTAAGCTTAAGAGGCATGGCGACCATCATGCTGGAGAACAGGCCAGGCGCCTCAAGGAGGCAGTGATGCTGCGTAAGCAGTTGGAGGAGCTGGAGGCCAAGGTGTCAATGTTGGAGCGTCGTCTGATGGAGATGCTCTGCATAATAGGCATGACAGGACAAAGAGGGAATCGGCTCATCTGTGAGAGAAAGCAGACGTGGCGGAACGCCGGATTGAGAACTTGGAAGCTGCTGTTTCCAGATACCAGAGCAGGATTGCCGTAGCTGAAGCAGAGAAGGAGAAAGCAGAAGAGAGGGCGCGTAGGGCTAGCATCGAGGGAGAAACCATGAGCACACCTCGCCGGAGCCCTGCGGCTCCAGGGAGTACCTCCCTGAGCTTTGTTCCTTCTCCTGGCGCTTGTCTTGCAGACTCGGAGGTGTGCGAGGAAGCGCTATTTTTCCTGAACTGACCTCTTATTTGGACTATCTTATAATAAGAAATTAAGAGTTTCTTTCCTAAAGGATTCATCCTGTGGATTGGGCGTGCTTCCTTAGGAAATTGAATCCAAATAGAGGTGGCAATTCATATTAATCCGATCGTTGTTGTGCCCAAAAATTCGAGTCACGGAGTTTTTTTTGTGTGCAATGGGACGTATAGAAAAGTTGTGACTATGATAAGACAAGATGAAGTCGCATCTCCTTTTGATTGTTTTCTTTTTGGTTTCGCCCCCTATCTCTAGAAATTTGAATTTTAGTTCCCAAAATTTCACTCTTATGCAATTTGAGTCCATAGAGTTTTTACAACTCTTGCGCGGGCGCTAGCTATAGAACATTGCGGTGATGTAAGTCATGTAATTAGAGATTAGAGTATGACAAAAAAAAAAAAAAATAGAGATCGGGGAGTGTCCTTGAAGTGTTGTTGCCCAAATTAAATTCAATCATGGGTTAGGAGACTTTAACCACATCTAGAATCATGTCATAATTTTTGTGCTCACTTCAATTGAATTGCAACGCGATAGCATGATCAGAATAATTAGCGGTTCAACAGTCACTCAAAATTTTTCTAAATATCTCAGCCTTTGTTATGCAAATATCAAGATAGAAATTCAATGCGAGTGAAAGAGAGTAGAGACCGTAATTAGGTTTAAATAAAAAGAAGAAGAAGAAGAAGGAGGAGGAGAAAAAGTAGGACTAAAAGAACCTCTAATTTGAGTTATTCTTGTTTCTATATAAGCATTTAAAAGATGGTGGGTATTTACAATGTAGTCACTGCTGTTTCTATTCGTAGAAATAAGAAATTAAGGATAACTGGCGAAGAAACAAAAAATTAAGATCCCTTGGAAGTATGAATTTTTATTTTCACTTTATATAACAGTATGAATTGTTTACATTCATTCTTTTCATTTTAAAATCACCCCTACAAAGCATAGTGTAATTTCTATCCCAACCTCACCAAACCTCGGACAGACATGGGGCGGTATCATTCGTGACTGAGGCTGGCTCTGGTTTTCTTGTTCGTGAAACATAAATAGGGAAGAAACACGCCACGATTTCCGGCAACAAGAAAGCCTGTACTAAAGTCCTTGAGAATTTATTTCTTTTGTTTCCTTTGTTTCTTGTTTCCACTGGAGTTGAGATTTCTAATTCCTTTTCCTTTACTTTCTTTCGAGGCTCTGTCTGGAAAAGGAGGAAAAACAGGGGAATGAAAAAAAAAACGGGTGTGAGAGATAAGTGGGATTTTGAAATGGAGGGAAAATTCTGAAATTTGAGCATTTTCCTCTTCCAGATGTGCTCCCCAAACTTAGCATTAAAGCCAAGAGACTTCTTTTTGACTAAATCCTGGGACAACCGCTTTAATTTCCAATGGCATATGTTTGTTGTGTATAGAAAGAGAAAGGATCCGCAGTTTCCCTTTGCTTTTCTTCTTAAAGCACCCAAAATGGGAACAAATGGGAACCGAATTGATGGAGGTGGACGAGTGAAATCAAAGACGGCATTGCGGATCAATCGATGGACATCGAAATCAGAGGGGAAAGATAGATAAAAGGTAAAAGAGGAGCAGACAACCGGCCAATCCAAAGGCAGAGGCGACGAGATGCGGTCGGTCCAGTCTAGCCCCTAACAAGAGAAAGGCCACGAAAAAGAAGTCGGAGTAAAGATGAGGAAAGGGAGAGGGATGTGGGTTTCAGTCAAAAGAAGAGCAGTATGAACAGTACAAGGTGTTAGAAATACATGACCAACGGCTTAGAAGAACAATGAAGTTAGATTTTGAGACGGAATATCACTTTTTTTGAGAAATTATTTATCCCACAATGTTACTAATGGTCATTAGTAAAAGTTCTCTAGAATACGACAAAATCTAGATTGAGAATACCATATGACAACTCTGATAACTCTCTGAGGTTTCTCAAGGGAAATAAATGAAACGATATCTATATTTTTTTGGTAAAGAAATTTCAAAAAGGCTTTAACGTCATTCATCTCAAAACCGACATACTTATTTACATCTTAATGAAAAAAGGCAACCCTTCGAAAATGGTTGCAAAGCGAACATGTATGTTCTCAAAGGTTATCTTGAAATAATAATTAAAAAATTATTTCTTTTTAAATTTCGAATTTCATAATTTCCAAACTGATTGAAAAAATACAACATTTCAAAGGTTGTAACACGACTAATAAAGATTAGCAAAATGAGTGTACGAAATAAAAATAAGAATAATAAACAGAGGATTAGTGCTAAGTGCACCAAAATCACACACCCGCACGCTAGTATTGTGAGGTTTAGCTCACAACCCATTATCTTAATTTGAACAAACACAAAGATCGGAGGCCGCTAACAAGGATAAGAAATTGATAAGTTTCCTAGGATTTTCTCGGGTCAGATGTGGTGCAAATTACGGAGCTGGCCGGGCTTAATACCGGTCCGCAAAAGAATCCCTGCGGCCATCCCTAATTTAGTCTAAGCCGAAATTCTTGAGAAGAAGAAGACAGTTGAAATCATATTCAAGGAATAGGGATCCAAGAATTGACCACAGTATGAAGAGTTCAACAAAAAGAATGTATACTTACCCTCTCCTACAATTACAACCACGGAATAAAAACACATTAATGTTCAAACGTCAAGCATCGTCCCTGAATACGATGCCTTGACGAGTCCCATGTGACTCGAATAGGATCAAAGTAGACGTTCATAAAATTTTATTTTCATAATTATTTACTGACAAAATAATGAAGATTTCTCATTCCTAATCGCCTGTGGCTGGCAAGGGCACAAAGGCCCTCGTCTAGACCAACGTGTGGCTGGCAATGGTAGGCCGGCAACCTTGCCGGCACTGGCCAAAGGGTAAGGGAAAAAGAAAAATAAAAGAAAAGAGAAAAATAATAAAAAAGATTCTGAAAAAAAATTTATAAAATTTATTTACATCATTGCCGTTCGTACCACGTAGGACTACCGACATTCACATCAGTAATTTCCGATCTAAATTAGTCGGATTGATTCAATTGATATCAATATGAAACGTTTAACATTAAATTGATCCAATAAATATCGAATTTATACTAATATAATAGGATTATGATTATTATTTTGTGAGTAATTTTTCCCATTGGATCTTTGTCCTTGAAGTCGTTCAGGCACACGGTGGGGAAGAGTGACGCCTCACCGATCTTGTGCCCCTTCAAGAAGGTCTCAATGACTCGAGGCCGCGATGGGCGGTGAGGTGGAGGAGCGAGCAAACGGCATGGCCGGTGGAGAGGGGCGTACTGCTTTGCATTTTCCCAATGAGCTTTCCAAATGCCGAACCAAACGCACCCGTAGTGGCGGTCATAGGTGGAGAAGGCAGCAGGGAGGAGCTTTCACCTCTGCAGAAGGGGGAAAGAAAAGAAGACAGAAATTGTCTGGCCCGTCGCCGCACTAGAAGAGGTGCTCTTCCTCAACACACGCCCGCAAGTGCAATCCTCATCTCGATCGAATGGAGACCGAGTTATAGTCAATGTTAATCCTCCAATCAACCTACCCCCTTTTATTTAATAATCCAAGAAATAAATTCAATCCACAATAGTTCCGCCTTTTCTTTAATCTATTTTTTTGGGTGGTTTCTAGAAGGGGGAGGTTTTAAGAATTCTAATCTTAATCCGTGGTCGGTTAAGTTTTCAAGGATTGTTTGTATACGTGCTGACTAAGTAGGAATATTATACATTTGATCTTAACAATCATAGAACTCAGAATTTTCATATTTGAGACGTGCATTTGGATTTGGTACGGTATCTTACAAGCAAAGTAATGCCTATTCATGAGGATTGAATATATACTTGATCCCCAAGTCATCTCAATTATTTATTCGCCCGATTCTATACAGTTTCTAGAAGGGGATAGTTTTAAGAATTCTAATATTAATTCATGATCGGTTAAGTTTTCAAGGATTGTTTTTATACATGCTGACTAGGTAGGAATAGTATACATTTGGTCATAACAACCACGGAGCTTGGAATTTTCATATTTGAGATGTGCATCCAGGTTTGGTATAGTATTTTTACAAGCGAAATATGCCTCTCCGCGAGGATTGAAGATGCACTTGACCCTCAAGTCATCCCAGTTATTTACCCCGCGCAATTTGGACACTGACTTGATTAAATTACTCTAATGAGCTAGTCACTGCCAAGCACATGTCAATATTCTGGCACTCTGAACATCCAAGAGCTCAAATCCATCCATGCCTTTGCATACGCCTTGGTTTAAACTTGCCACCCTGGGAAATAGACAAGTGGGCCCAAGACGATCAATCCGATCCTTAGCCCCTTAAGTCAAGACGCGCGTATCGCGGATGATATTTTACCTCTTTTCTGGAATTAGAAAGATGTCAATTTGAGATCCTCATATGACTCTTGGAAAGTTACTCCTCACAAGCTACCTTCTACAAGATAAGGATCCACAAAGGTTGTGATCCTTACCTAAGACGACATCGCACCCTGGCGCACTATCGGATCGTTCAAAGTTTGGACCGCAAAAATTCCCCGACGAGGCCTTTATCGAATTCTTTTCCTTCTAGTCAAGAAAAACTTCTATTTGCTACGCCGAAAGATTACGGGAAAATATTTAGCAGAGGACATAATTAATTGCCACGCGGTACTTTGCAACCACCTAATATTTTTTCCTCTTTGAGGGTACCAGGAAGTTTCTCGCCCTTTCCGTGCGAAAGTAGCCGAACGCGGAGAAAGCGTGTGCCCCCGCAAACTGGAACAAACATATATATATATATTATCTTCGCAGTCGTCGCCGTGGATCCTAAACTCCCGTCAATTTCAGAACGGATCCAGATATCTTTTTCCTTCCTGTTTTTTCCAAGAATGGTGTTCGCGATGTCTTCCTCTCCATCCTTTTCTGATACAGGGATGTCTTTCTCTAGAGCCTCTTCTGATACAGACGTCGAGATTGGACGGCCGGTGAAAACTGGGGTGAGTACTTTGTTTTTGTGATCTCGAGCTAACCAAGCTGGATATTTGTGTTGGGGACGAAGTGGTTCGTGATTATTATGTGGGAATTGCATACATGCTCTCTGGATTCAGTCAAACATTTGTTTTAGTCGTAGAAATAGGCTAATCTCTTTGCGAGCTTCTTATTTCTCTGTTAATAAAATGTGGAATATGCCTAATTCGGCAGTACTGCTGTCGAAGTTGATCCTTATTCTATTGGAACGAAAAAATAACGTTATAAAATTTAGAAATTTGAAGTGGGAGCACAGATACAGAAATGGAGGAATAAGCTTTTGCTTGACTTGGCACGTACAACTATCAAGCGAAGAGAATGCTCACAAATGTCAATAATAACATTTAATGAAGAAAACCAAACAACAATGGGAAGAAAGAGGTGAGTGACTCGAATCGTCACTTTTTCGGGGTTGGAGTGAGGACAATTTATTTTCAGATGTAAGTTTTGAATCTCATGCTCTGATTTAGTTTTAAATATGAGTTTCAACTCGCATGTCCTGTAAAGAGGTAAGATAAAATGAGATAAGAGAATTCTTCAGCAACTCCAATCTTGAATTCGTAGAGAACATGCAGCCTTTATCCTCTATCATTTATTGATTTGAGATGCTGTCGTTCAAAATCAATTTTACCGTTATTTCAACAGCTTCCTCCAAAAAGAAGCCGAGATAGAGTACCGTTTGGACTTAGGGCGACTCTTGAACGGATGATAATCAAAGGCAAAGGCAAGAGAGAAATAGCAGTTACGGGTCCAGGTACGGCTTCTTTCTTCCGTGGAATTTCGTAGTTTCTCAGTGTTAAACTTGATGCGCTGATTTTCCTGAAAGAACCTTTTACATTTAACGCTCTCTTCAACTGTTCCTTGTTGCTCGTCCCGTGTGTTATGTGGTTGTAGATTCAATCTGCTTGGATGGAAAAAAAAAAAAGGGACATGCACGCTTGTTGGCGATATTGATTTCGTTCTTCTTTTAGGCTCCGTTCGTTTCGCGGAAAATGAATTCCTTGGGGAAAATATTTTTCATGAAAGGAAAAAAGTCTTCTAAATTAGGGAAAAATGTTTTCCACTTTTGAAAAATGGAAAACATTTTCCTCACTTGATCTTTCTTATCTCACACATCTACAATGAAAGTACTAGTACGAACACTTAGAGGGGGTGAATAGGTGTTTAAAAGGAGTCTTGGCAAATAAATGCGGAATAAAATAAATTTCGAGCAAGTCTGAATAAGAATCAGAGTCTGACTAAATGAGCCACCAGACTTCTGGTAGATGTTCAGAATCTGTGATGCGATGGAACAGACTTTTGAAATAACTTGTAAGTATGCAACGAATTTAAATAAGAAGAGTTAAGGAAAGAGAATGTTGCACACGAAATTTATAATAGTTCGGCTTAGATGAAGCCTACGTCCACTCTCCCACGCCCACTCTCCCACGCTAACAGTCTTCTAGCTGGATTCCACTATGCAACCAACAAGAGATTACAACTTTGAGTGCAAACACTTAGTGGTAGATCACACTATCTCACTAAGTCACTCTTTTGGTATTTCTCTCATGATCACAAACGTTTAAGCTCACGAAAAACAAGTGTATGATCGAAGTTCACTCAAACTTTAGAATTATAAATTCTACGCTCCGTCTCTTGCTTGCTCATCAGTCCTTGATCTCCTTAAATACTCCTCCACTTCCAAACTATCTAATGAGGATCGTCTTCCAATCTACCCATTGGACAAATCTGTATCTAGAAGATTTGGTAGCCATTGAGTGATAGAAGTAGAATCCAAAATTGATTATGATCGCCCATACAAACAGAATCTTGGTTTCTATAAATAAAGCTCCTTCATATAGAAAGTTCTTGTCTTCAATATCCAATTGTCAATCAATTAGATTGAGTCAATCAAATCTATCTTGATGTAGAATCCAAACCAGATTACTAGCCATTATATGTTAAGGCTTGTGTTACGTTATGTCAAGTTGTTTCGTTCTGGACATGCTTCGTTTTGAACATGTGTCTCGTTCTGGATGTAAAGTCCGAGAGTGTTCTGTCTGAAGTAAAGTCTGAAAGTCTTCCTTCTTCACTTGCATTCAGTTTGGAATTAGACTTCTAATGTAAAACAGACTTTGACACAAAAGTCTGGCAGTCGTCATAATAGACTTTACAGTCTGAACGTAAGTTTGAACATAATATGCTTTTGAACAGATTTAGCCTTAAGGTCTTGACACAGTCTGAATAAATTCAGCTTCAGCATAGAGTCTACATAGTCTGTTACTCAACAATTAAACACATTAGTAGCCTTTAATTTATTTTGTCATCTTCAAAACATCATAAGGGATTTCCCTAATAATCTCCCCATTTTTGATGATGACAAAACAATCTATGAATATGCAGATGTGTAATCACACTTTCTAAAATATTAATAAATCAGAGCAATGTAATTCAAATCAAAAGATAGCAGAAGATAGCAAATAGATTGAGCATAACAATATATAGAAGATATAGAAAAGTAATCGCAGCTTAATAACTAATATCAACGCATATGCATATTTATATTCTCTCCCCATTTTTGTCATAATCAAAAAGCGATAATAATAGAAATAGTATCACATAGAGAATATAAAACGATAACAAATATCTTGCATGAAACACAATTTCCAAAAAGTCAGCTTTTACAAAGTAAGTCGAATATTAAAAATATGTAATTTAGCTCACTTCGATCATATATATCAACAAATATCTAATAAAAATCACAGATGCATCATAAAATTCACTTACCCTTTTTGTCATAATAAAATGATAATATCAATAAGAGATTTGTTAATGACAAAAAGGTAATAAAAGATGCACTAACTGGATTTTGTAGAACTTGGTAAGTTCTAACACATTTACTTTTTTCTTCCTTCCATAATAAGCAAGATCACGATCGATTCAAAAAGATTTTTCCATAATTGATCAACGTTCCCCCTCAATTTGTTGCCTTTTTTAGGTGATCACGATTCTTTCCTTTCTCTTGGATTCGCTTTCTCCCCCTGTCATAATGACAATATTTGCGAATAGCACTAATTGTGGCTTGTGCATGTTGAGCATAATATTTTTCCATTATTTCCTTTGTAGCAACAATATCCACAACGATCATTTGCATTTTGAAATTCAAGGCAAAAATTTATTTTCTTCAATCAAGCTCTTCTCGAATTCAACCTACATAAACTTAACGAACTTTTTGCACAAATAAGCTGTAATAATATCCACATAATATATAATGTCATTTCTTCATATAAATAAATTGAATAGCATATATAAAATTATCAATTATTAAATTTCAGAACTACTCAACCTTTCGTACGACATAATAGGGATTTCCTCAACAATTTGTAAAAAATTTACACAAGAAAGAGAATCTTTGAGCCTCCAGAAAATAGTATAGAATCTCCACAAAGGATCAAGCTTTCCAAAATCCATATGGAAGATTCTTTTGCTACCTACAAATTCTTGTATAGTAGATAAGATTCCTTGCAAAAATATCACATAATACCTTTCTCTAATTTGCTGATCAAACTTGCTAGATATAAGTTATCTTCTAAAAATATAAGGTCTTCAATCACTCTCTCTCTCAACCTCCTAACAAGGAAGAATAAGGTCTCTCCCTCCTCTCTCCTCTGTAGACCTCCCTCCTTCAACCCCATATTCACGCCTAAATCAAGCAAAGAACACAACCATTGCCATCAACGAATTTACCCTCCTCAACCTCTTCTAAACCCAGCATAGCCACTTCAACTTCTTCTTCCAGAACCTTGACCTCCCTCAAACCCTCCTCCTCAAATCCTCCTCCGTTAGCGGCACCATCCCTTCACCAGTGTTGGCAAGTCTGGCTTCATCACCCATAAGATCTCCCAGATCCTTGTCTCCCTTAGCATTTGATCCAGGTTCCTCCCTTCAATGCCCTCCATGGCAACAAGCTCAGCATCCATTGGTTCCGTTGGACCGCCCGGGAACCAGACTGGTCTTGTTCGAGAGCCAGGCGGTCTGTTTCCTGGTTTCACAAATTGAGAATTGGTCATGCTCGTCTGGTTCTCGATTTCTATGTGGGACGGACCAGAGTAGAAACTAATCACCCTGACCATGGGGTGCTTCTTCAATGGATGCTTGCATTGCTCTTTGGTTACTCTTACACTTGTGAAAGCTTCAGTAGCTTAAATCAGCATTGTCTTGACTGTTGTTTTCGAAAGAATAGAGAAGGAGTTGACAGCAAAAGCTATATATATTATTCAGAAAACTGAAAAATGCTTAAATACATACTAAAACTTAACCATAAACCCACGTTACCCACTAACAGCTTGCTTGGTCCACAAAACCAAAAACAAACTAACAGAATAGCTAAAAAACGTGCAACTAACTGCTCCTACAAGATACAATTGACCAAGTAAAACAACAATTAACTAACTCCTAGAAAACAGGACATTAACAAACTGACTTAACAAAACAAAGAAAAAACAGATGGCGCGGTCTTGATACATCAACACTCTCCTCCTAGATCAAGTATTGCACACTGCTAGCTTTGCCCTGAGAAGTTCAAATTGACCAACATGAAATGACTTCATGAATATATATGCAATCTGGTTTTTTGAACTGTAGTACACTAGTTTCACCTCTTCAGCCTTTTGCACTTCTCTCAAGAAGTAATATCTGACCTTAAAATGCTTTGTTCTTCCATGAAATACTAGATTCTGTGAAATGGCCAGAGTAGCTTGATTATCCACAAATACTTCTATGTCTTCTTCTTGCTCCATATGCATATCATTCATCAGCTTCTTCAATCATAATGCTTGATTCACAGTTACAGTAGTTGCAATGAGCTCAACTTCTACAGTTGATTGAGCCACTATTTCCTGCTTCTTTGAACACCAGGAAAAACATGCCAACCCAAATGTAAAGCAATAACCTAAAGTGCTCCTTATATCATTCATTGATCCTGCCAAGTCACTGTCAGAATACCCCTACAACTTAAACTCTTGAACTCTGCAAAACTTAATCCCATATGAAAAAGTACATTTCAAGTACCTCAACACCTTCTTTGCAGCTACCATATGCAACTCACTTGCACAATTGAGAAATCTAGACAAGACGTCTACAGGAAACATGATATCTGGCCTAGATGTAGTGAGATACATAAGATAGCCAATCAAACTTCTATAAACTCTTTCATCCGTAGGTTTTGATCCATCATTCTTTTGAAGCTTTTCCTTATGATCCATTGGAATACTCACACTCTTGCACTCCTCCATGTTGAATCTCCTTAGAATCTCCTTCAAGTACTTCTTTTGACAGATAAAAACTTCATTCTGATTCTGCCTAACCTCTATTTCTAGAAAATACGACATCTCACCAAGATCAGTCATTTCAAACATCTTCATCATCTCTTGCTTAAATGCAATAATCCGAGCACTATTACTCCCTGTTACCAGCATATCATCCACATAAAGAGACACCGCCACTAAGTCAAATACTAATTTATTGACATATAGAGTGGATTCACTGAGGCTTTTCTTGAAACCCAGGCCCAGCAAGTGCTTATCCATCTTACTGAACCATGCTCTAGGATCTTGCCTCAAGCCATAGAGAGCCTTTCTCGGCAAATAAACTTTCTCCTCCTGGCCTAGTGTGACAAAGCTTTCTGGCCACTCAACATAAATCTCCTCTTGCAACACTCCATTCAAAAATGTAGATTTCACATTTAACTGATATATCTTCCATCCTTGTTGAGCTACCAAAGCAAAAATCATTCTAATTGTATCTAGTCTTGCCACAAGAGCAAAGGTTTCAGAGAAATGAACTCCCCAAACCTATGCATATCCCTTCACCACCAACCTGGCCTTATGCTTATTCACTGAGCCATCAGGATTAAATTTGGTCCTAAAAACTCATTTTACTCAAATTACCTTCCTATCTTCAGGCCTCTCCACTAGCTCCCATGTTTGGTTATTTTCTAACATAGCCAACTCTTCCTTCATTGCATTCATCCACCTTTGATCGCATTTAGCTTCCTCATAACCTGCAGGTTCCAAAACAGCCACACCGCACCTCTAATATATATCAGTTAGAAATCCAATACCTCTAACTGGAACATCATCCACCAGCTCGTCATGTTTCAGTAAGACCTCTTTGTGCTTGCCTTGTGGCTCATTTGTCCAGTCCCATTTCTCATTTTCCAGAACTGAACATCCCTGCTAGTGATCACCTTCCTAGTATATGGTTGATAGATCTTGTAAGCTTTTGACACTAAGCTGTAGCCAACAAAGATCCTAGGTTCAGCTTTCTCTCCCAGCTTGTCTCTCTTAACCTATGGAATATGAGAAAAACACAGACAACCAAACACCTTCAAATTTCTTAGAATTGGCTTGACATCAAACCAAGCTTCAAAAGATGTCTTTTTCTCCAATACCCTTGTAGGTAGTCTATTTAGTAGAAAAAATATTGTGTTTGCTGCTTTTGCCCAAAACGCTTTTGGTAGATTCTTTTCATACAACAAACACCTAGTCATCTCCATAATGGTTCTATTCTTCCTCTCACTAACTCCATTTTGCTGTGGAGAGTAAGGAGTAGTAAGCTAATGCTCAATTCCAGCCTCTTCATAGAAAGAGTTAAACTTCTGTGAATTGTATTATGTTCCATTATCAAATTTGATGACCTGAATCTCACAGCCACTTTGGTTCTCAACCCATCTCTTAAACTTGAGAAATACCTCAGCAACTTCTGACTTTTGCTTTATAAAGTAAATCCAGCATATTCTGGTATAATCATCAATGAAAATAATGAAATATATGCTGCCATTTAGTGAAGGAGTCACTTGTGGACCACATAGATCTGTATGAATCAGCTACAGCTTCTCTGTAGCTCTCCAAGTGGATTCCTTGAAGGGAAGTCTTGTCTGCTTACGCAGCAAACAAGCTTTACGCCTTGTGATCTGCTCCTCTAGGCTTGGTAACCCAGTTGCCATTTCATTCCTCTGCATGAACAGCACGCCTTTCTGATGAAAGTACCTCAACCTCTTGTGCCATATTTTTGAATCATTGGCCTGATACTTAAATGCCATATGCTCCTTCTCAAGAGGATTCAAAGAAAAACTCTTCTGTTGCATCTTTATCTTGAACAGCTCCTGACCACTGGAGTCAAAGATTAAACACTTCTCCTCTTCAAATATCACCTTAAAACCCTTTTCTACCAACTACCCCACACTCAGCAAATTTTGATCAATCTCAGGTGCATACATCACATTAGAAACCAGCTTAGTTCCAACACAACTCTCCATTGCTACAGTCCCTTTACCTCTCACTTTTAAGTACTCCCCATTCCCAATCCTCACTCTTCAACGACTTGTCAAGGTCTATAAATAGCTTTTCATCATTTGTCATGTGGTTTGTGCAACCATTATCAACAAGCCAACTGTCACATGGAATACTAGAGGAGAAACAAGAGGCAACAAAAAGTTGATCTACCTCTTATTGGACTGCAACATGTACCTCACCTTGCTGTTGATCTCTCTTCTCTTTGCATTCTCAATGTGTCCAAGCTTATGACATCTTCTGCACCTTACATCTAGCCTCTTCCAACACCTAAAGTGTTGATAATTCTTTTTTCCATAGTGTTGACATGAGGAATATCTTCCCCAATTGTTCTTGGAGTTGCCCGCACTGTTCTCTCCTGTAGCAGCTTCTGAACCACTACTACCATTTCCTTTATTCCATTTTCACTTCTTGACTTTTCCTCCTACATTCTGCTGGTCTTTGGCCTACAGAGCTCCTTCTGTACTTCTTTCCAGCCTCATTAACCTCCTCTGCTCTTGTGCTTGTAGAGCACTTAGCAATTCTGCCAATTTGATCTGAGACAAATCCTTGGTATTCTCCAAAGAGGCAATGGTTGCCTCAAATCTTTCGAGCAAGGAGACAATAATCTTTTGCACTAGCCTATTATCAGAGAGGTTAGTGCCTAGAACTCTTGTCTGATTTGCAATGCTTATCAATCTCTCGAATTCTATGATCAGACTTAGCCCCTTCATGCTTCTGATCCTCTCATCTCCTTGATACTCAACTTTGAGGAAAACCCAAATAGCTTTGGTTGATTCACAAGCCATAATTCTATTGAAAATGGGAGGTGAGACAGCAGCATATAAACAAGACTTTGCCTTTGCTTTCCTTGTTGTCATCTCCTTGTGAAACTTGATCTGATTAATGGTTGGATTGTCAGGAAGGGGAGCAACTTCATAATCTTGTTCCACAGCTTCCCAAGAATCACAACCCTCTAGATAGGCTCGCATTCTCACTACCCAGGCTTGATAATTTTCTCCATCAAACGCTGGTGGAGCCATTGCTGAAAAACCACTCGATTCTGTCTCTATCTTGCTTTTACCTTTTATGGATGCAGACACACCTCTCAATCAATCTCACAAGTCACTCATAGCCCCTTAAGATCAAGAAAGCTCTGAAACCAGTGTTGTTTTCGGAAGAACAAAGAAGGAGTTGACATTAAAAGCTAGATATATTATTCAGAAAACTGAAAAATGCTTAAATGCAAACTAAAACTTAACCATAAACCCATGTTGCCCACTAACAACTTGCTTGATCCACAAAACCAGCAACAAACTAACTAAATAGCTAAAAAAACGTGCAGCTAACTGCTCCTACAAGATACAATTGACCAAGTAAAACAACAATTAATTAACTCCTAGAAAACAGGACATTAACAAACTGACTTAACATAACAAAGAAAAAACAGATGGTGCGATCTTGATACATCAACACTGACAAAAGGGGGCTTTCGGAAATGCTGTATGTTCCGTAATAGTCGCTCTGTTAAATTCCTTTGCCTTGTGATTTTTAATCCTTTTTTTAAAAAAAATGTGCAGAGGAAATCACCGAGGAAATACTTATTGAGGACTGTGAACTGGAGAGGAAGAGATATTCAGGGATACGAATATGTGCAGAGCAACAAGAACAGTCGGAGGAGAAGCAGCAAGAAGACCACCCACCACCAGGACGAGCCGGTTCTTACACATCTCAAGTAGAAGCATCACCTCTTTGTCGTCCTCTTCCTCCTCTGTCTCTTCCTCTTGCTTCCAAGGCTCGACCTTCATCCTCCCCGGTCTCACATCCATCTCAAGGAACGGTGGATCAGATGCAAGCCACTCCTGATTGGGCGCCTGAACTTTCGTTCCCGTTGACTCTGTTGTTTTCGTGCACCATCATCATGCTACTAAAGCAGGTGGAGAAGCTGAAGGCCAGGGTGGAGATGGCCAACATGTCGGAGCGTCGTCTGATGGATAAGCTCTGCATAAGTGAGGATAGGCATGATAGGACAAAGATGGAATTGGCGCTCATTCAAGAGGAAATGGACGAGGCATATCGCCGGATTGAGTACTTAAAAGCTGCGGTTTCCAGATACCAAACCAGGATTGTTGTAGCCGAAATAGAGAAGGAGAAAGCAGAAGAGAGTGCATCGAGGGCTAGCGTCTTGGGAGAAGCCATAAGCACACCTCGTCCGAGCCCTGCGGCTCCAGGCAGTACCTCCCTGAGTTTTGTTCCTTCGCTTACCTAATTTTTTCTCCGTCGGGGACTTGGAGGTGTGCAAGGAAAGCGCTCTTTTTCCTGAACTCACTTATTTGGACCGATGTCGAATAATGAGAGTTTTTAAACCTTTTTCCTAAATATTCGTCCAGAAATTTATAAGTTCATTGTTTATATCGGGTTCGAGGTTTAGACAGGTCATTTATTTTTGGGTGTTTTAATTCTTTTACGGGAGGATCGGGTTTATTTTCGTTCACCAGTTTCCTTCGCTGCTTTGTCCGTAAATATTTCCCCTTCTATTATATTTACCTTGTTGTTTAAAATTCGGTATGATATGGTTTCTTAAGGATGATTTAGTATTTTAATAAAAGAAGAGAGTGAAAAATGTCTTTGTCCCGAAGGGAGAATTATCAAAATAATCTTTAAACTATTGTAATTATGTCAATTCAGTCTCAATTTTTTTTCGTCAATTAAATTCCAAATATTTTGTATTGGCGTCAATTTGATTTATTATGTTAAGTTTGGCAGGTTAGCATTGTTATGAATGTCGACTGTCTTATGTGGCGTAGTCGGCGTTGACGTAGACAATGTTTAATTATATTTTAATATTTTTTTCGAATTTTTCTTTATTCTTTTCTTTTTCCCTTTATTTTCTTTCTCTTTCTTCTATTCCTTCCTTTCTGGCGCCAACGTGAAAAATTTTTATTGAAGAAAAAAAAAGAAATAAATTAATTTAAAATTTAAAAAATTTAAAAATTATTGTCCACGTCAACATTAATTGCACCATGTAGTACGGTCGAAAGGGAAGAAAAGAAAAAGAGAAAAAAAAAAAAAAAATTTAAAAATATTATAATATTATAAAAATTTATCTACGTCGTGGCGCCGCACCATGTAGAATATCAGTCCCGACTCGACCAAAATTGGCAAAATGGGCTGAATTGGTAAAAATGTAAAATGTTTAAAACTCAATTAGAAAAAAAAATTAGGATTGAATTGGTACAATTATAATAAGTTTAAAACTGTTTTATTAATTTTCCATTGTCCCTAATGGCTTGCCCTCTTCTTTGTTGGGCAACTTGAATGATCGCATCAATGTCCAATTTCTCACTACAAATGATTACTTTACATTGACATGAAAACTTATCTGTCGAAGCGACACTATATTCATTCTCTATAGTCTCAACCTCGGAGCATCACCGATTTCGTAAGAGATTTCTGAGTGTTGTCATGACACAACAATCTTCATCCATTTAAATCCATATTTACTTGTTAAGATTTGTAAATTCTCCTTATCTATTAAAAGAAAAGGAAACTCCACAGCCACACTTCTCTGTTGCTGAAATGTTATTTACAATTCAACAAGCATTTATGAAGACACCCTTTTACTTAGACTCCGTTCGATTTGCGAAAAATAACTTTCATGGAAATATTTTCTAGATTTTCCAGTATTTGTCTCACAGAAAATAAACTAGTCACGAAAAATATTCTCCACTAATGGAAAAAATACATGCAAAAGTAGGGAAAATATTTTTCATTTTTCAGAAAGGGGAAAATATTTTCCATATCTTCTTTCAACTAGCCAAAATTCACTAAACACATTTTGCTTTTATTTTTATGTTTTCTTTTCCTTTTTTTTTTTTTTTTTTTAATTGAGTTTTTAATTATTTTTCTTCTCTTTTTTTTTTTGCCTTTTTTTTTCCTTCTTCCTTGGTCGATAGCCAATGATCAGTCACAAGCCATGTCGAACCTTGCCATAGGTTGAAGAGGCCCAAGCTCGCTAGATACTGGTGATGCTTGAGCTCACCGGCCTATGGAGAGGCGGGCGAGGCTCCGCCTAACCTAATCCGGCGAGCTTGAGGCCAAATCACTAGGCAAGGCTCAAGCCTTGGTCGAGGTTGCCAGAGCCTTGCTGATGTATATGGCGGCCTCGAGCCGGACTTGAGCCTCGCCCAACTCGCCAGATTTGGTAAGGCTCGAGCTCACCAGACTCGCATCAAGTGAGGTCAAGCTCACCCGGATCAGCCAAGCCTCAAGCTCGCCGACTTGCATCTTGGTCGGTCGCTAAGTTGCCGGCCATTGTCAAGGCAAGCAATCAATGGAGGAAGGAGGAGGAAGAAGGAGGAAGGAAAAGAAAATGATAAAGAAAAAAAGAAAATTATATAAATTCAATTTTAAGAAAAAAAAACAATATTTTTTTTGTAATTCCCATAAAATCAAATCAGATATTGAACAATGGAAACTATTTTCTAGTTTATTTTTATATTTCAATGGAACATCATAAAATATTATCATTTTCCTAGAAGATGGCTTCTTATAAAACATTTTCTAGAGCCGTAATATTTTCTATGAAACGAACGGAGTCTTAAAGCCATTTACATTTTTTTAAAGGTTTTCCCAAAAGCCTTATCAAACTCAGCTAAAGTAATCTATCCTCCAAAATGAGTTTCTCCTTTTTTGGCAACATGGCATCGAACGGATCAATCCAAACTAGAGTGTTTGGATTAAGGATGATCATGATCTAGGTTGGGTTTGGTCAAGCACCTAACGCAAGGACCAACTTATACAGTATTGGCCTCCAATTTTTGAGACCGATGACCAACCCGGTTAAGCCTGGGACTGAAGGTCGGACCGACTTTATGGGTTCAGTCCAGTTCCGAGGTCAACGCTAAACTAACTGATAATTTTTTTATTGCATTTTTTATATTCCTTGAAAAGATAAATTATTTTAAATTACATATCCATCAATAGGGACGAGCTGCAAAACGAGGGTGAGTCATGAGGCGAGCAAACAGAGGTAAGCTGTGAGGCAAGCGGCAAATGGTGAGTGTTGCTCACGAGCGAAGAGGGTCTCTGATTAGGGGTTTATTTCATTTCGATTTACTCGGCAATGAGTGAGGCCAACGAAGAGAGGAGAGCCGCACAGGCGTCGGGTGCCAAATAGGTGATGCCGAGGCATTCGTAAACGACATCAATTCTACAAAAGTGTTATCCATCGCATAGTTACCGATACTTCAGTAACCATATCCATACTTTGGTGGCCGTACATTTGAAGGGTGTCCAAATTCACTCAAATGCCATTAATTTTCGTACATTGGAACAAGCAACTCTTGGATCCCTACATCCAATAATATTTATTTTTTATATTTTCAAGGTCTAGTAAATGTCGTTTAAAGTTTCTATAGTCCTTGTTTAATTGATGTTATTTAGGTTATCTTACCTATGTGTCCTTGTGTCTTCCCAAAGAGTCTTAGTAATTACTTGGTTGTTCCAAGTTCATCTATATAAAACAAGCTATGATGAATAAGAAGATAGACTTGATTTGAGAGATAATTCATTTAGCCTTTGGATTTCTTGTTGTGCTTTCATCTCTTAGGTAATTTCTATCCTAACCTCACCAAACCTCGGCAGACATGGGGCGGTATCATTCGAGACTGAGGCTGACTCTGGTTTTCTTGTTCGTGAAACATAAATAGGGAAGGAACACGCCACGATTTCCGGCAACAAGAAAGCCTGTACTAAAGTCCTTGAGAATTTTTTTCTTTTGTTTCCTTTGTTTCTTGTTTCCACTGGAGTTGAAATTTCTAATTCCTTTTCCTTTACTTTCTTTCGAGGCTCTGTCTGGAAAAGGAGGAAAAACAGGGGAATGAAAACGGGTGTGAGAGAAAAGTGGGATTTTGAAATGGAGGGAAAATTCTGAAATTTGAGCATTTTCCTCTTCCAGATACTCCCCAAACTTAGCATTAAAGCCAAGAGACTTCTTTTTGACTAAATCCTGGGACAACCGCTTTAATTTCCAATGGCATATGTTTGTTGTGTATAGAAAGAGAAAGGATCCGCAGTTTCCCTTTGCTTTTCTTCTTAAAGCACCCAAAATGGGAACAAATGGGAACCGAATTGATGGAGGTGGACGAGTGAAATCAAAGACGGCATTGCGGATCAATCGATGGACATCGAAATCAGAGGGGAAAGATAGATAAAAGGTAAAAAGGAGCAGACAACCGGCCAATCCAAAGGCAGAGGCGACGAGATGCGGTCGGTCCAGTCTAGCCCCTAACAAGAGAAAGGCCACGAAAAAGAAGTCGGAGTAAAGATGAGGAATGGGAGAGGGATGTGAGTTTCAGTCAAAAGAAGAGCAGTATGAACAGTACAAGGTGTTAGAAATATACGGCAAATGACTCAGAAGAACAATCAAGTCAGATTTTGAGACATCACTCTAATAGTCGCTTGTAAAAATCCTCCATGATACAATAAAATTTCGATTGAGATTACCAAATAACAACTCTGGTATTTATCCAAAGCCTCTCAAGAGAAATAATTGAAATGACGTCTATATTTTTTTGGGAAAGAAATTTTGAAAAGGTTTTTTAACGTCATACATCCCAAAACCGACATACTTATTTACATCTTAATGAACGAAGGCAACCCTTCGAAAATGGTTGCAAAGCGAACATGTACATTCTCAAAAGTTATCTTGAAATAATGATTAAAAATTATTTCTTTTTAAATTTCGAATTTCATAATTTCCGAACTGATTGAACAAATACAACATAGATTGTAACACAACTAATAAAGATTAGCAAAATGACCACACGAAATAAAGATAAGAATAATAAACAGATAAGTAGTGCTAAGTGCGCCAAAATCGCACACCCGCATGTTGGTATCGTGAGCTTTAGCCCACAGCCCATGATCTTCTTTCAAACAAATATAGGGATTGGAGGCCGCCAACGGGGATAAGAAACTGATAAGTTTCCTAGGATTTTCTCAAGTCGGATGTAGTGCAAATTACGGAGCAGGCCGAGCTTAATACCGGCCCGCGAAAGAATTCATGAAACCACGTCGATCCCCCAATTTTCCGCTCCAAATTTGCCCCTAGCGGGATAGGGACCGGCGAGGCACGGGGAATCCAATCCCTGCGGCCATCCCTAATCTAGTCTAACCCGAAATTCTTGAAAAAAGAAAAGAAAAAGAAGACAGTTGAAATCATATTCAAGAAATAGGGATCCAGGAATTGACACCGCGATACGTGGAGTTCGACAAGAGCCACCCTCTCCTACAATTACAACCACGGAATAAAAACACGTTAATTGTTCAAACATCAAGCATCATTTCTGAATGCGATGCCTTGACGAGTCCCGTGCGACTCGAATAGCTCGACGGACTAGGTTTCGGAAAGAAACAATTAATTTATGGAACAATCGTTTTCTCTAATAAAAATAATGCGTCGGTTCATTATATCATGGCAATTGCCGGGATCAAAGTAGACGTTCATTAATTTTTTTTCATAATTATAAAAATTAAGCAACTTACGGAAAATTTTACTGATAGAATAATTAAGATTTCTCATTTTTAACAAATTAACGTATTACCCTATATTACTTGGATTTTTCTATTTTGTCTGTGGACTTTTCTCCACGTTTCTATATGTACGGAAATCAAGTAAAGTAATTTTCTAAGGTAGGGGTATGCAAAATAACCGGAAACCGCCCATAACGGGGCTAAAATCGGTGGTTCCCATTAGGATTGGTCTTGTCTTTTATTCTAATTTACTGGAACAATGAATTCTAATCCAATTCTTGGTTATAGATATGGAACCGCTCACTCGTATCAAATTGGTAAATAGTTTTAACCTTTTAGATCAAAATCCTAGTTTTCTCTTCGTCTCTAATGTCACTCATTTTGCGGCTAGCCTCCCTCTGTCATTCTCGCTAATGATGGCCTTCGGCCTCTCAATCCCTTTGTCACTCTCGCTTTAGATTGCTTTTGGCCTCATCATTCTCTCCGTTGCTCTCACTCTTACTCTCAATCTCTTCCAGCGACAAAAAAACACCCCAAGTGCCAAAACTTTGTACAATGAAACACATGAGTGCCACATCTAGTGAACCCTATTGAAAATCCTATGTGGCAATTTTTTTTTTTATCAATTTTACTTGCTTACATGACTCGCCATAAAGCTAATTTAGTAAAGAAACAAAAAAGCGACGTTGTTTTGGCACAATTCCAATTTTGATATAAAAATTAATCAAATTAAATTTAAAAGCAATTTTAAAAAAAAAAAAAAAGTGAGGAGGAAGATGAACAACAGCCGGTAACTGAGGGCCCCCAAATCCAGCCCGGCCCTCCCTTAGTCGGCCTTTGGCTTGGTCGGGCGAGGGTGATCTGGGGGAGGGCCACAACCCTCACCCTAGATCTAGGCGAGGGCTCATAAGCCCTTGCTGCCGGTCGACTTGGGTCACCGGGCCTTGGCCAGGGCTTGGTGTCCTCGACGACCCTCCCCCCACCTTCCCAGTGACGGTGGCAAGGGCTAAGCCCTCAGCTGCCGACTACTATTCATTTTCCTCCTCCCTCCGTTTTTTTTTAAATGATTTTAAAATTAATTTAATTAATTTTTATATTAATCATTTACATATGTCAACAACAACAAAATGTCGTTTTGCACTTGGCTCGTCGGAAAATTGCCACGACAATGTTTAACCGGATTTTGTAACCATTGGTATTTAATTGATCTATTTTGCACTAATTTTGGCACTTAAATGTCACTTTCCTAATTTTTTATATTTAAGTGTCTTTTCGTGCCAAGTTTTGATATTCCAGATGTCCTGGACTCCCTCATCCTCACTCTCAAGTCTCACGTCTCTTTCAAATTGGAGACATTTTAACAGCAATTTGATTCCCGTCGTGACTTCATAGATTCAACAGGTGGTTTCCGATTTAAATTTTTCAAAACCAATTTGATTCTTGAATGAGTTAATGGAACCAGCAGATAGTTTTCTCGATTCCAACATTTTGGAATCAGTTTTTAGTGGCCGATTTTCGATTTTACGGTGGGAAGCTTCTATCCTAAAACCAATCCCCCTAGTCCAAGGGCAAGCCAAACCGAGAAGCAAAGTCAACGGGAGACTCAAACAGTCGCCACACAGCGAGAAAAAACAAAAAGGAGCATGCGTTTCTGACCATCCCTTTGGAAAATAGACTCAATTCCTATCTCCGGGTGGTCACCGGATAATTAAATGAATAGACAAATAAATAAATAAATCTTGTCTCATAATTAAAGTATTCAAGATTTTTACGCGACACGACATTTCCCGTATTTTCTTAATAATTACGAAAAATCAAGAAGAGTTGGGATGCGAATATCTTTCCCCCGGGACGGAGAAGAACTCATAGAAAAACGCGACGAATAAAAAAGACCATTTCTTCCGAACACAAGAGGAGGTGGTGGTGGTGGTGGTGGTGGTGTTGCTGCTGCTCTGGTGCCGTCCACTTCCTTCTTCCCACCTCCATCTTCATCTCTCCCTCCCTCTCTCTCTGAATCTGCCGAACCCTTCTCGCCGAAGGAGGAGAGAGAGAGAGAGACGGGAAGACATCGCTTTCGGCCATCGCGTGCGCGAGCAGTCATGAGGAGAGGCAGATGCGCCGCCGCGGCCGCGAAGAGGGAGGCGGCCGAGATAGCGCCGCCGCCGGTGCCCCGTGCTGCGCCGGCGGCGGCGGAACCCAGGTACAGGGGCGTCCGGCGGAAGTCGCTGGGCAGATACACGGCCGAGATCAGAGACCCCGGGACGAAGAAGCTCGTGCGGCTCGGCACTTTCGGCTCGCCGGAGGAAGCGGCGCGTGCTTTCGACGCGAAGGCCGTGGCGTTCCGCGGGGTCAAGGCCAGGACCAACTTCCCCGTCGCCCCGTCGAGTTTCCCTCCGGCCGCTTCTCGCGATCTGCGAGCTCCGTTGATTGAATCCAGAAAGTTCGGTCGGAGAGGCGCTCGAGATCTTCGCGGCGAACACCACGCCGTCAGCCCGCAGAGACCGACCTCGAGCAGCTTAAGCAGCACCGTGGTGTCGTCCAGTGGTCCTCGACCGTCGCCGCCGGAGACGGCGAAGCGGCGGGCTAGGACTCCGCCGCCGTCGCCGCCGCCGCCTGAGGATTGTCGGAGCGGCTGCGGTTCCTCATCCACGGTGATTGATGACGAGGGCGAGGATTTCGCGTCTTCGTCGAGAAGAGAACCCTTGCCGTTCGATCTCAACCTCCTCCCTCCGCCGGAGATCGACGATTTCCAGTTCACATCCCTGCGTCTCTAGGGAGCACGAAGACGAACCGACCCGTGTGATTTCTCGCGCTATTTTCTTCTTCGTCCTCGTCTTTATTACTAAGTTAAATCGATTAGCCTCTTCTATCACGACCTTTTATTGTCTCTCTCGGGTGATCATTGTCGCCATGACATGTAGCGCAGTGGTGATATGCCGTGTCATCAATCTGAAGTCTGATGTGAGGAGAAATGGGGTTCCTTAGGTACCTCGACCCCAGGGTCCCTGAAAGTGTGTTTGTACATTTACCAGATGCAGTAACCACTAAAGAAGTGGATTTGTTCCCCTTCAGTTTCGATTTTGCTGAATTCTTTATGGCCATCTTGCCTGCATTTTGTCATCCTTGATGTGTGACGGTATGAACTGCGGGAGAAGCTGTGTGATGTTAGGATTGTGATGGCATGTTTGCAGGTTTGAACACTGATTCTGGAGAGCACTAAAGGCTTTATTAGTGGACAATGTTCCTTTCGGAAGATGTGTGGATTGTGATTAGCAAGTGTTATTTTTCCTAGTTGGATGAAATAGAAGTCTGTCTCTATATATTTTTCTTGAACAATGATCGATTCTGTCTAAGTGTTAATTCCGAAAGGATTCAACAAAGGCATTGTAAGATTTTTCCTTCTATAGCAAGTTTGACATTCTGCTGCGACATCTAGATTCCTAGTCGTATTGATTTTCGGTGACTGGGATGTTTCGGTTGATCGTTTCACTATGTTGCTGCAACATCTTCAGCATGTTTTTATGACAACTTGGGCTGAGATCCAAATTAAGTAACCTTTCTAAGTTACAGCTACAGGACTCTCGTTCTTAGCTAGATAGAGAGCTGAAAAGAGGCCATTTCTGGAGCTATACTTGAACAGAAATTAGTCTCTAAAGTTCACCAATTTCCGCAATGCATATTGTTTGTTTTTGTCTCTCTGGTTCCGACCGCCTGGAAACTTCTCAATGCCTTTGGATTTTCCAAGGGACGTGGAAAATTTCCTCGGACCAATGCGCGAAGCACTTGATGGATGGCATTGGCAGGATGGCAGGATGGCGAATCGAACCCATCTTGGTAGGACAACTTGACCCGTTTTTGGTTCTCTTTTCTAGTCCTTGAAACATAGCGTAGGGACTAACGTCCAAGCGGAGGTTACTGATGTTCCTATGAATTGATGATTGGGACTGTACTTGCTATTTCTTGTTTAGCCCCTGTGTCTGGCTAGAAATGGAAATCGGCTGTTTGTGGAGTTTTATCAGTACCGCAGTTGGCTGGAAAAGCCGGGGAAAACGAAGCTTAAAGTCTGCAAGGAAGCTGATGGATTTCATTGCAAAAGTCCTAGGATTAGCTTTGGTGGGTTTGTAGTCGATGTAAGTTGACAAATAGATCTTTGTCTTGTTCACAATGTTACTTAGAGGAGTTTCAACCAAGAATTTAAAACTAGAAACACCAAATGAAAGGCCATTTGATAGGTTTTAGTTCCTAGATCTATCCCCATTATTGTTTTAATTATTTTTTTTGCTAACTCAATTGCAGTGATAGGAGTCGGTTTTAACTTTGAGAAGGGGGCACGCAAGGTAAGTACGACTTAAAAAGGGTCTATGCCCATTCAACCACCCAATCTATCAAGAACATTTCACCAGTTAATGCCCCCACTCGATTACAAGGTCATGTTATTCGACCTCGTTTATTCACATTATTTTAGGCTTGATGCGAGGTGATTTTGGGTTAACGTTCTGTTCAAAAGAGTGCACTGATATCTGGCTCAACCAAACTGTGAAATTAATATGCAATTTTTAGGAAGACAAAGGGAGGTTTGGATGACCAAGCTGAGCCTCGTCTTGACTCTAAGCTCAGGTTCGAAATAGCTCCTTCTGTGTAAGGCGATTTCATTCTTCGATCAACATTGTCTTGCATTACCGACTGTTGTTTTCAGAATATGGAAACGTATTCACTTATGAAAGTACTAAGATATTTTCAAAATAAAAGGTTCATGTATTGAGATGAATTAATGAGTATAAAAACAATGAGGAAAAATCCTTTTCCTCTGCATCTAGGAAAATTATGAAAAGAAAGAAACGAATGTTCTCTTAGCATCTAATTATACTCTAACGTTTCTTTTTGCAAATGTTCCTTTTGCTCGAATTGCATTCGGGGAGGGTTTATCCAGGCAAAGGTTCCTGATGTTGCCATGAATTGATGATTGGGGCTATAGCGTGCCGCTGTTTGTTATTCAGTTCCTTGTGTGTTTGGCTGAAATAAAAAAGAGAAATTGGCTCTTTGTGGCGTCATCAGTCTAATAAGAAAGTTAAGATGAGAAACGTAATATCGCAGTTGGCTGGAATTGGCGGGGAGAACGAAACTTAAAGTTTGGATGGAAGCTAATAGCTTCATTGCAGAAGTCTTGAAGTTAGCTTTTCTTTTGTCTCGTACTCGAAGGAAGTCGACAGCTTAATCTTTGTTTTGTTCCCTGATATTTAGAGAATATTCAACGAAGAATTTCAAACTTGTTAACTTGGAAACCTTGTTTTTTCTTTGGGTATGAATTAAAGTGCATTAGTCTATTTCCCGAGTTCAGACCAATCGAGAATATTTAACTATTTTGACGTTTCTTTTGATGATATGCTCACGTTATCTAACTCGACTCTTCCCAATTATTTTAAGGATTTTGGCTTAAAGCAAGATGAATTTTAAGTCAGTGTTACCACCCACTGCGGTGACGCAGTTGGCTTGAGCTTTGTGCCTCCCACGAAAGGTGCCAAGTTTGAATCCCAGCGGCATTACTTGGTGACTTAACTTCCCGCGGTGACTTGGTGGCCCTTGGTCAACCCCCAGGTTTCCGCCGGCCATCGGCTTTCGGGTTTCTAGGTTATCAAAAAAAAAAAAAAAAATTTAAGTCAGTGTTGTACTAAAAAAGTGTACTAGGTGTGTTTTCCTTTTCGGCACCCTTCCTCTTGAGTTGACTTGTTGTCTTCTCGAGGGTAAGTTTTTAGTGCCGGATCCTTACTGTATAGCTGTAAAGCTTTTGGTTTTATTTCAATATACCTCTTACCTTCACCAAAAAAAAAAAAAAAATGTATTAACCGCTAATTCAATCAAATGTTGAAATTTAACACGAAGGAATGATTTATGCATTATTCCCTGTGATTGAACTTTAAAATGCTAGTTTAATGTACAAGTTGCTATTGGATTTTATTGAAGTGAGATGATGGTATTGCCCAATTAATTTTCCTTTGATTATTGCAGATGAAAATTCAATTGAACCACCACCGCCCTCAATGCCGCAGCTGACTCGGGCTCTCTTCCCCTCACAAAGGGGAGAAGTTCGAATCCAAGAGACGGCGTTAGGGATTCTTACCTGGAGTATTATGGTGGTGAGTGCTCGTCGGCTGTCGACTGTCGGCTTATGAGGTTTCTTGGGTCACAAAAAAAAAAAAAAAATTGAACCTAACATTTTTTATTTCGCTATGAACATAATTTGGTGTTAATGTTACTTTCGCATCGCAACTTTATAATCTCAAAGAATCATTCGAGGTTGGTAATCCCCAAGGTTGAACCACAAGGAAGAGAAAAATCGATTTGCCGATGAAAAAGAAAATTACATTTCTACTCTTTATAAATACAGTTTGGATGTATATTTTGGCGTACATTCTTGACGCGGAGGCCATTGCCCTGGCGATGATAGTTTGTTCCCCCCGCATCCACCGGTGTGATTTCGTTTGCCTCCTCCAAATATACGCGGCCAACGCCGTCGTTTTGATAAATCTGAATCCCCCATCTTCTTAAAGCGACGGCGTTTACAGAAGTCGTCCCGTCCCTCTTGCTTTCCGTCGGTGCGAAGGCACGGCGCGAGCAGCGAGAGAAACCGAAAGCACAAGCAAATCGGGGATTTTCTCTTCTTATTTTTTTAATCGCTTCCCTTCTCCTGCTTTCATCTTCGTCGCCTCATTTGATTTCAAACTCGCGGTTTTCCATGGAGATTTCTCCGGTTCCGATCAGTACGTGCTCCAAAGAGAATCAGCAAATCTACCAGGAATGGTTCGATTGCGCTGATTCCGGTAAGTCCTCCCTCCCTCTCTCTGGTTCTGAAATCGCGTCCGCGAATGGGTTTACATCAAGACGAGCATTGCAGAACGTGATTTGCGAATGCTGTCGTTTCTGGGGAGTGAGTTTGGGGCGATTTTCTTTCGGGTCACGTGCGTTTGGGAGACGAGCCTGGATGTTCATTTGCTCCTGCATTGGTCTCGGATCATTCCCTGTTTTCGTTGCTTGTTCTGATGGCTCGTGCATTGGCAGATGGGGACGGACGCATTACGGGGGGCGACGCCACTAAGTTCTTCGCCTTGTCGAACTTGCCTCGACCAGACCTCAAGCAGGTTTTAATTCGTTCGCATCGTGAACTCCTTTAGGTTGTTTCGTGCACGATGCGTTCTTTTTTTTTTCCACCGCTAAAGTACGGTGATCCTTTGCTGTTTTCGTTATGATCAGAGAATTACGTAGTTCAATTTGTGGAATTATTGGCCAGTTGTAACCCAAGTGGCTTCTTGATTCACATCACTGCGTGTCGTCATTCGGTTTTGTAGACTTAATTGATATGAATGGCCAAAATAGCATATGGGTTGCGGATCTCTCTCTCTTATATTTATTTTTTGTTTCTAAAGTATCCTGAAATGGTAAATTATACCTGGGGAGAATAACAGGTTATTGATGGTTGGTAAGTTGCTATGCATCATGAAGCTGTAACGTCAGTCAAATTATATGTCGGGTGATAATTTCTTGTTAGCTTTGCATCTTTTCTTGGTGTACGGTGGAAGATAAAGTCCTCGTTGAAAGATCAGCCTCCGTGAATAGAAAGAATTTCATTTGACCATCATTTATTGCTCTAGATCCACTTTATTTTTTGTAGGTGTCGTTTCTTACCCTCGAATCTGTACTGACATGATTCTTGTTTTGGACCACAGTCTGCTCTATTTTTTTCTGCATGAACAATTCAAACTCTTTTCATCTCTTGTTTTCTCATCAGGTGTGGGCAATTGCAGATTCCAAGCGACAGGGTTTCCTTGGTTTTGGGGAGTTCATTACTGCAATGCAGGTACGATGGGTGTATTTGTCATGGATTTTCAGTTATATGTTTGTGTTACTGACCTGTTTTTCTCCCTTCAACCTGTAGTTAGTGTCTCTTGCACAAGCTGGCCAATCAATCACACAAGATCTTTCGAGCAGCGAAGGTAAGCTATCAATTCAGACCTTTTGTTACATTTGATTTTGTAATTATGGTGAAAAATCTTGCACTGCCAATTTCCTGTCAGAAGTATGATATCATAAGATATGTGGCTTTCTTTTTATTACAAAATACTAAAGTGAAAAATATTTGCATGCGATGCAGTTGACTTGGTAAATTTGGGACCTCCTAAAATGACAGGTCTAGATGCCTTGCTAGTAGTAAGTCTACTCTCCCTTTGTTCTTTATGCTCGTTTTATCCTGCATTCTGACAATTTTTTGCCCTTTTGCTAGAAGAAAAAGCGTTCGCCAAGGACGAACGAGTCTGATTCTAATGGTGAGGAGTGTATTTCGAGAGACATATTTTTAATTGACAAAGTAGTCTCTGACTAGCAATTCATCTCGAGAGTATTAATTTGCATATTTTAGTTGTCAAAGTAATTGCTGACTGGCAATGATGCAGGCAGTTCTCACTCACAACCATCACCAGCTTCCAGTTGGTTTTCTTCGAAATCATCAAACAAGGTGCATCATCCTTTTGTCAACTCTAAGTTCTCCTGCAACAGCAGATATCTGTCTGATGCTCTTTATCCACATTACGTCATAATTGCGTCACATCATCTATCTATTGCATCCATTCTGCTTTTTTTATTTTTCAGTTTGTTGAATTCTCTGGCACGATTGTGGCTGTATCGGACAGAACAGCTTTGGTGCAGTGGCATTGGGTTGATTGTTGTGTTCAAAAGTGCCAATACTGATAGATTTTAGTCAAACACTCTGTAATGGTTGTCCACGTTTAGTAATATTCATTTATTGTCTTAGAAGCCTCTGGAAATTTGGCCCATAGGCTTTTGTTCTCTTGCTTTTGCTGATAGAAATTGCTTAGAAAGTGGTCGTCAAGCTATTGCAGTTTCTTTTAGCATGGTAAACTCCATGCACGTATAATTGATATGCTTCATCCTGCCGTCTGGTTTTTTTGACTGCTTGCCGTGTGCTGTGAAGTGAACCTCCTATGATGAATTCCTTTCTACTATGAATATCTTTACAACTTAGTTTTCCTTGTATTAACTCTTTAAACTGTTTTTACGTGGCCTTTTCCAGATATCTCTTTCCTCTGTTACATCAATTGTTGATGGCTTGAAGAGACTGTATATTCAGAAGCTGAAGCCACTGGAAGTCACTTATCGCTTCAATGACTTTGTGTCGCCATTATTGGTGAGTAACTTGTGACAATTATACATGGAGATTCTCACCCAAAATTAGCTACTAACTTATGTCTCATTAGTTGGCACGATGAACTGATTGTTGCTGTTCGACATTTCTGTTGTAGGCAAATAGTGATTTTGATGCCAAACCAATGGTTATGCTTTTGGGTCAATACTCCACTGGGAAAACAACTTTCATCAAGCATTTGCTACAAAGTAGTTATCCAGGTACGTTATCATTCTTCTTTTTTACCTTCTCTATACTAATACAAGATTCTCTTTGTGTGCTCATTGTCTGCTATTGTTTTACAGGAGCTCATATTGGACCTGAACCAACAACAGATAGGTTTGTGGTTGTAATGGTATGGTACTGGAGATCTTTTATTGCCAGTGAGTAAATAATAATGTTGGGTATACTAAAATTAGTCTAGTAAGTTGGTTTATTTAGTGATGTGGAACAGTTATATTGGATGGCTGGTTTGTTCGAAGGCCTAGTTACATATAGTCACTTCATTTAATGAACTTTTCGAGTAGAACAATTTTGGTATACGTAGTATTCCTCTTATATAAAAGTGCACTTAGGTACAGGTTTGTTCATTGAACAGATTCTCGATCTGTCATTGTGTATTCCATCTACCTTCCTTCAATTAGTTGATGGAAGCTGTTGGGAATGTTAGGCTTTCACTTCTTGTAAACTTTAATCTTTCAAGTCAAAAAAAGTCCAAAAGCTAACTGGGTCCTTATGCAGTCTGGGCCGGATGAAAGAAGCATCCCTGGAAACACTGTTGCAGTCCAAGCAGACATGCCATATAGTGGCCTGACAACATTTGGAACTGCATTTTTGTCAAAATTTGAGTGTTCCCAAATGCCTCATCCTGTGAGTAGTTCTTATCTGCACAACTTCTCAAACTGTCAATTGTGCTTCACTTTTCTGCAGACACTTTAATTTCTATCTCTTGTCTGTATTTGTATCCTTTTGCATGTCGGCAGCTACTGGAGCACATCACTTTTGTTGACACTCCGGGAGTTTTGTCGGGCGAGAAGCAACGAACGCAGCGTGCCTATGATTTTACTGGTGTAACTTCATGGTTTGCTGCAAAGTGTGACCTCATTTTGCTCCTATTCGATCCTCACAAGCTTGATGTAAGTGATGAATTCAAGCGTGTGATTTATTCTCTACGTGGTCATGACGACAAGATTCGTGTGGTTTTGAACAAAGCTGACCAAGTGGATACCCAACAAGTGAGAATTGAACATCCAACTGCTATTTTAGTTCTTTGATTATCAAAGTGCAATTTTATCTCACAGTAGTCTTATCTGATTATCCATCTTTGGTTGCAGCTGATGAGAGTTTATGGAGCATTAATGTGGTCTCTTGGTAAAGTCATAAATACTCCAGAAGTTATGCGAGTCTACATTGGGTAGGTTCATTTAACATTGACCCACAAATCTTATGCACGTTCTTGATGTTCACATTTAGAACATAATGATGTGATCATCCTTTTAGTCACTTTTCCGTGCAATCTTTAGTGACACGACAAAGAATAAATGGGTCATTTTGCTAACAATACCTATTCGAGCATCACTGTGGTTTCAGGTATCAAAATGTAAAGTCATACTGTTGGGTTTACATCTCTGGAATTTCCCAGCATGTTTGGTTTGTTATGATTAATATTTCTGTGTATTATTCTGTCTGATTATATGTAAAAGGTGTCCGGCAATTTATCAAAGTTGTTCTTCATTCCGTGTTAAGGTTTTTTCTAAAGCCAATGATGAAATTAATATCTTGGATTTTTCGGCAGCTCATTTAATGACAAACCTGTGAATGAAGCTGCTACTGGTCCCATTGGAAAAGAACTTTTTGAGAAAGAACAGCAGGACCTTTTAGCAGACCTAAAGGATATCCCAAAGAAGGCATGTGATCGTAGGGTAAGTGTATGCTTAATGTTACTCTGCACGCATTTGTGCATTTATGGGATATCTAGTAGCAGATAACTGTTAGAACCTAACTTAGGTTATGGAGCTGTTTATTTAATATTCATGATGCTTGTTTGAAACATGTACTACAATTTTATATGATTCTACCAGATCAATGAATTTGTGAAACGTGCTCGAGCTGTTAAGATTCATGCATACATAATCAGCCATCTTAAAAAGGAGATGCCTGCTATGATGGGCAAAGCTAAGACCCAACAGAGACTCATTGATAATTTGGAAGATGAATTTGCCAAGGTTCTCTCTCTTCCCCTATATGTATTTCCCTATGTGCACTCATTTTCAGTTCGGATTTTCACTAGTTCATTGCATGTGTGGTGTTGCAGGTTCAGAGAGAGTTCCATCTACCTCCAGGGGATTTTCCGAATGCGGAGCACTTCAGGGAGAGATTAAGTGGTTACAACATAGATAAATTCGAGAAGCTAAAGCCAAAAATGATACAAGCTGTAGATGATATGCTGGGTTATGACATCCCAGATCTCTTGAAGCATTTTAGGAATCCTTATGATTAAGGATATGTTACAACCAAGTTGAGCTTTTGAATGTATGTTTGAGCGACTGTTCACATTTATGAACCCCACGTATAGAAATATATTCTGGTCGTGTATGATATTAGTATTTTTTGAGAAGCATGTAAATGTAGAGCCAAATTGTATGATTATTTTAGTACTCAATGCACTCGGTCCTCTCTTTCTTGCAAATTAATGGTCATGGAATCGATAGATTTCCTTCTGCAGCTATCTCTATTATCTTGATAATGCTATTGCCATTGTCGTTGACACTGAAATGTTAATTGTTCTGGTCGAGAGATACTCTGGTTCCATCTATTCTTGGCCAATAACTCTGACAACCCGGCAGATTAGGGCCCTTCAGGCAATGAATGCAATAATGACCGGGAAAAAGAAAGAAATGAAGGAATGCAAATTCAGTAAAAACTTTTCTGTTTAAGCAACCGGTGACGAAGTCTTTGTAGCACCTTTTTCTAAAATTATGAACCCAACATCGACTTCCATTTGGTGTACTTCTGATGAAATGATTGACTTTTCACATGTGACGCGAATCGGATTATACATTAGGCTGTGTTTTATTTTACGGAATTCCTGTGCTTCTGATATGAAAGCTTCCAGTTACACCAAAACTAAATATGCTTAGTTCAGAAGCAGATACAGAAAGGCAAAGTTCTTTGTACCAAAACTGATATTCTTAGTTTAGAAGCAGACACAGAAAGGGAAATTTCTTTCACTACAAAGAAGGATAAGAAATTCTCTCACCACATAGAAGGATAAGAGATACAGCAGCAAGCAAATGATGTTCCTATCCGCATCCATCTCTGTGTCTCTCTGCCTCTGTCTCCCTCATAATATGAGCCCAGCTCCATCTCTTGTTAGGACGGTCCATCTACTTCTCTTATTAGCACCATACATGTAAAAAGGATAAAAAGGAACATTCTTATTCTTATTTCTCTCTCCTACTCGTCGTTGGCTCCGCTGCCTTCTGACTTTAGCATCAGAAGAACCTGTGGAAAAACAGGGTCTCTGGATCAGAATCGCAGTCCTTCATCTCCTCCTCCTTCTCCCGCGTTGACTTGCCGTTATTATGGCAACGGAAGAAGTGGGTGTCGCTCCTCGCTTGATCCGGACCTCTCGCTTTCCATCCATTTTCCGGCGCCTGATCAACGGTCTTGATGCGCTTGTGGTTCTCCGGGAGCGAGCTCGACTGTCTCGGCGTCGATGGAGAGTCGTCGCCGTGGCCTCTCTTCGCGCTCATGGTGAAGCCGCACGAGAAAGTTTCCACTGTCACGGACCTGAGGGTCCAGGAAACTGATCAGAAACTGCCGGGACAAAAGACAACAGTTTCGTGAATTTATGAGCCGGGGGATGATGTTTGTTTTGCTGCAAGAGTTTTCTTCCCAGGAGGGGTCATGTGACCCACTTGATGATGATGATGATGAAGCTGTTTAGTTTAAAAAATGAAAAGAATATGTTAACTAAACATGAGATTAATTCAAAAACTAATTTAATACCCTTTCCACGGGCAAAGCAACACAGACGATCGGCATATATTTTCGACAACAAAACAATCATCGTGAAAATATATGTACATCCATATCTATAGTAATAAATCTATTATATTTGTTTTAATTGGCCAACCGAGCCATAAGCATTTTCATAATTTGCTAGTTGAATCCATACGACTAATTTTAATTGGAAATAGTTGATGTGAAGGCAGTCATCTTATATGGCATGGTCGATGCGTGTGAATAATTTTTATAATTTTTTATAAATTAATTATTAATTTTTTTCTTGTTTTTTTCTTTTTCCTTTTCATTTGGCTTCTCCATCAACTCTTGGCAAGGCCATGCCTCGATTACAAAAAAGAAAGGAAAAAAGAAAGAAAAATAAAAAAAAAACTATTAACATAATATTAAAAATGTCTACATTGGTATTGGCCATGTCATTTAATCATCCATGTGCATATCAATGATTTCCGACTAAAATTATAGCAAAATATAAAAAAGTATGGAACTAAATTAATCCGATTAAAAGATTTGAAATTTAATTGTCACAAATGTAATAAGTTTATAATTTTTTTGGTACTTTGCCTTTTATAAAGTACCAGATGTCATGTCTCATTTCCACTCCAATTTTTTGTACGCCATTAGCTTCATGATTCTTTGACCGATGTTATTCCGACTTGAATTCACTTCAACCTTTCCTCATCCTATCTCTGACCCAAATTGTATATCCCAACATTGCATCCTAAATTTCTCAAGAATTCATATGTAAAAAACAACTCGCTCGGCTTTGACCAGTTCCGAACTTTAATTGGATATGTGCCTTTAATATCTCACGGCATTAAGGGATTGTCTTACTAATTCAGACTTCGAAAGTCGTGGCTTTAAGTAAAATGTCGACTACTTTAAACTCTCCCGTCCTGCATGTCACATTTACCTAATCACGAATATAATCGGTCCAAAAACTTTTTTTTCCCCACATCTCCCTTAAATAATAAAAAATTTGCAGTGTTAGCATCGATGCGGGTGATGTCGGGAGACTCATTCTCCTAAAACTTGTCTTGACTTGGACCTTGTATACGATCCATGTAATGTTGTGTCATTGTCCGCGCGTTTGTGTCCTCATCGAATCGACTGAAAATGCAGCTGAAATTAGGTCCACAGCAGTTTTTAAAACTTGAACGGCAAAAGGACAAGATGAAGAGTAATTTTGCTCATTAATGTGAGTTATCTTTTTTTTTTTTTTGTTGGTTATTTTGAGTTTTTAGCTAGCGGTAGTTGAGCTCGTCTTAGAAGATCTTAGGTTTGAGAAAAGTATCAAAAAAATCCTAAAACTGTTGCAACGGTACCAATTTAGTTATAAATTGGAAGATCTATAATTAAATTAATCCAATTAAAAAGTTGGGATCTCGAGAGTCGTCATCTTGAAGAGCTTGTTTCTATACGCATCGCACGAATCAGACTGTTCTTTGCAAATTCGGTCGAAAACCCACCGGTAATATTCAGCTTTTTCAATCCTCCACTCTCCCTCCGGAATCTGACCCCCTTGCTTTTGCATCACTTCTGGTCTTCTTTTTACCACCTTCCATTGCTTTCGCCGATGCTTCGGCCACCTTCTCAGGGTTTGAACTTGTCGCCCCGCGTGCATCGTCTCCCATCACGAGCTTAATTTAGAAAACGTAATCCAGGAATTTTTCAGATGAAGCTCGATATTATATTGCCCTAATGAGGCCTATGACGATGACGATGCCTTCGACTTTGCCTCAGCCAGGGAAGTGAACATCTAGTGCATTTTCAACTGATAGCATTAATTGTGTTAACGGCATGACGTGTTTATCTTATTGATTGCCATATTGGCTGGTTCTCGACCTCGAACTCGAAACCATCAAAATAAGTTAAAGGCTAGAATGCGAAAGACAATGTCTCGGCGATCAACTAAGGCCACTGTCATGATCTAATTCGGATGCAGTTCATACACAAATCTTGGTAAGTCTTTGCGTTGGAAAGACCGTCGACTTCTTCAAATTTGCGTAAATTACAAAGTTCGACCGTCGTACGAAACTGGAAAAGCAAGATCATATCACGGAATTAGAAATCCAGCTAGATTAGTTTTGACGGCGTGATCGGCTACAAGGCCATTCGTTCTCTCCGTCGGATGAAACGAATCCCAAAACACGTACTTATTCGCATCCCGACATGTGAAGGGGTTATTTTTGTCGCACAGGTAGCCCATCTCGAAGTAGCCGGTTCCACAACAGGATTCTTTTGCATTCGTGAATCCTGCAGTCAAAGTAAGGTAACGTTAAATTCTGATAATTCGGATTCATTTCGGTTTCTGTTTCCGATCCTGTTCTTTTCTTTTCTCGATTTAAATTCTCTTTTGGCATTAGCTTTGCCTGTTCGACAAAGCCTCTGTACCTTTAGACCTCTTTGAAACTATTAAGCGTAATTTTTAACTCATCGTCTAATTAAGAACCGTGCACGGTGCACCTGCCATGCGAGCTCGTAGCTTACCAAACAATCCGGGATTCTGAATGATCTGCGAGACAATATCATACGGATCAGAGAACACTAGGTGGATTCCTGAAAGTTGGTCGTTCAGCTTCGAGACCAAGCCCTGCATCTTCACATTGAACTCCTTAGCCACATTGTTATACTCCTCGATACAACCACCTCCAAAGAAAAGGTTCCTGGTTCTCTCCAGGGGCAAGCACCCCATAGGCGGAAGCCCGCCCAGCGATATCTTCCGAGCTCCGAGCCCATAGAGCGCTTCGACGAAGCCTCCTGCAATTCCTGCTAGGAAGTTTCGGTACTCTTCGATAGAGAACTCTGATGATCTGCCTGGAACTGCATAGTAATTCTCTAGGAAGTCGTTGGTCCCTAAACCTATGATGTACAGCGCTTCTCTTAGGACTGTTTCGGCCTTTTCTTGTCCAAGATAGTCCTTGAGCTCTTCCCGGTACTTCTTGTAGTTCTCCAGTTGTTTCCACAGAGGAATCACAGACTGCACATCAATTTAGGATGGTGAAATGCGAATTAGTTAGATGTTATAACTCCGATTTCGAGTATCGATGTAAGAAATGAAACTCCTGGTATTCTGTTTGTCATGCGATAGAGAAAAGAGGACTCAAATGAAGGTCTAACTTTTGTGGAAATGTCATCAAACAAGAACTCTTAATTTCGAGATGTTTGATTTCTCTGCAGACATTGAGTTGGCTTACCAGAACATCGGAAGTGGCGTTGTCGTAACCGGTTCCGGCTGAGGCAAAGCAAACGCCAGTGGCCATATCTGTCATATTATGTGCTGGATCCAAGTAGGCCGGCATCACCAATTTGATCCCAAAAGCCTCAGAAATGAAGTCTGTGAACACTCGGCCATTAGAAAACCGTCCCGTGGGCTTGCCTCCGTAGTAATCGCGACCATAGGGCTCAAAATTACTTTTGACGACAGTAGCAATTTGGTTGTTGTTCCCCGTATCTACCGTGGAGTCCCCGAACACGATAACAGCAGGCACATTCGCCAAAACTAACTGGAGTTGCAGTAGAAGATTCACTAGCACGACACCGAAAATGGTTTTGTGTGCCATAGGTTGGGGTTCTGATTTGAAGTGATTGTCTACCAGGGACAAGGAATTGAGACGAACTGGAGAGGATAACAGTTATTAGCAGGAGAGAAGATGAAAAGTAGAGGGGTCTTGGAAGTGTTATGTAATGGTACTACTCAGGAAGTTGATGGAGAACAAGTCACTCGGGACATGACAACCCTAAATGCAGAAAGCAATTCCCCTCAAGTATTCAAAGAAGCATCTACCGGAGCGTTGAGAATTGGTATTCACTTCACGAACGCGATGCTGAGAAAAGAAAAGAATATGTGGTTTGCATTGCTGGACGCGACCATTATGTCTGTAACGGCCTAGATTTCTGCTATATTCATCAGCATCTCACGGGAAAAGCAGCAAATATCCAATGTTAAGCGGGGCTCTCGAGTCCAGATTCCTAAAGGGTTCGCAGTTGGTGCAACTAACACGGCAGACATAGTCGATCGCACTTTGGGAAAAGCAATTGCCGAGATCTCCGAAGCATGCAGCCGACCTAACGCCGCTTCATGTCCTTCCGAGGCTCTAGGCCGTCCAGTACGCTCGAGAAGCGATCCCGATACCATAAAACATTCTCGTTTGCAACTTTCTTTCCGGCTGTCTGGTAGTTGCAACCCCCAACAAAGGAAGGTTCAAAATGCTTTTCATGTGCTTCTGTTGCTTTCGGGCAGAAAGTATGCACTTTGCCGCGGGATGAATCGTGTAGTCACATTTCACATGTGAACCCCCCCAACCTCTGTATTACATCATCCACTTGCCTCGCTGGATGCTGGTTACGTGCTTTTGTAACCCCCGTGAAACTCTCGTAAAGAAATTACGACAGCATCTTGCACTTAGAAAAACCCCAAACCTTTGCAAGCCAGCTTATTTGCAAATTCATCCCTACCTTGTCCCATCGCCTAGACAAGTTTTTCGAGTTCTATATGTCGATAAGGCTTGCCCGCCCTGGCATGAGCTACAACACAATTAAAGTTTTGTTGAAGTGGTCAGGAGATAGTAACAAAAATTAAATTTTCAATCCAAAGGCTGAGCATGGTTGCCAACCTACGGCCGACATATTGAAACTGTTCCATCTAATCACAGACGAGGCCCGCTTGTTTGAAAGCAAAATTAGGTGGCCGAGTCCAAGAATACATGGCGGGCGAGAGCGCATCCTTGGGCTCATTCAGTCCCGTTGTTCGTCAGGTCAATAGCAATCCATAAGTACCTACCATCCTCCCATGTTTTGAGAATTTAGTGAACTTTCCGCGATTATAAGGGAGAAAATACAAAAAAAAAACGTAAATCAAGGTTCCGATTGTTTGATGAAAAACGAATTATTTGAAAAATATTTTTCAAAAATTGACCATTTTTATCATTGTAAATAATTAGTTAATGAAAAAAAATTATGTATAAACATTTTGTGGACAATGAAAGTACTTTTCTTTGTGAAATGACATAAATAGCCCATGATTTTTGGTGTAATATGCATTATCGTCCCCATACTTTTAACATGTTCAATATGGTCAATGAATTTTTAATCTATTCAATGTGGATTTTGAACTTTAATCCAATGTTCAATGCAATCCTTGAACTTTTAAATAACTATGAACCACATTGAAATTTTCATGATAGTGTAAATAATACAAGTAAATCTGTCCAAGTTGGGTCAAAACCAAGTTGATCAATTAAACCCATGTTACTAAAAATTTCTATATTTAAACTAACCTAAGAAACTCATACCCAAATTGAAGTAAGAGCGCGGAGTGAGCGGGGGCAAGATTGAATGAGGGCAAGAGAAAGTCATAAAGATGAGTTGGATCTAAATAAGTTATGAACTCATATAATAATCATTTTACCATTTTAAATTATTTTATGACTCATTTACTAAATGTAACTAACTCATATAACAACTCACCTGATCAAATATAGTTGAGAAATGAGTCTATAATTCATTTTAACATGTCTAAATAGAACCAATTATTTTTATAAAAATGTTGACAAGATCATTCACTTTTCTCGAAACACAACACATTTCAAACTAAATAATTTTACAAATGAACTTAAGGCGGCTTTTACAAGTGCCCTGTCTTCTAATATTTTCGTTGAGGAATTTGGAAGCACTGAATAAGAGGTACCCTCTTCTTGGACGTTTCTCTGGTAACCTGTCTCTCTCTCTCCCGTCTACACTAAACCTACCGGTTCACTTAAAAACACATTTCTCTACTGGGCCCAAAGTTGGGTGAACGGAAAAGGAAATGTATTATATGCAGTAGCCCACGTTTGTAGCTTGATTTGGATTGGACGAGAGCAACCGTCCGCTCTGGCTGCGCTCTCTCTCTCTCTCTCTCTCTCTCTCTCTCTCTGGTTCTTATCCTGCGGACGGACGTGGAGATTCTATCAATTATTTCTCCATACGTCTCGATTGATGTTAATAGAGTAGGATGCCGACGAAAATCCTCCATGATATTTGACTAAGCAAACAGTATATTAAGATTATACGCATTATAAACGCTGTATTTTAACGCCTGTATCGACGAGAAAGCAGAGGGACCTGCGTCCTCTCACTTATTGTGCATCTCCGGTTGCGTCAGTGGAACCCACGATGGTATATACAAAAGTAGTTTTGGGATGAATGTTGCTCCTCTTTTGGACATAAATCCTTCTACAGAAAGTGAGTTAGTGGGGATAAGTCCCAATCTTTTGGAAACCTCCGTCTCATTTGGTCGTCTCCGCTTTCCTACTTTCTGAAAAATTAGCTATTCAGCTTCAATCAGCTCACGGATACAGAGACGCGGAAAGGGTAGTCAGAGATTTCCCATGGCAGCTTCAAAGCTCCAAGCTTTTTGGAACCACCCGGCAGGACCCAAAACCAGTTCGTTTCCTGTTCTCTTCTCTGTCTTCTTCTCTCCGCTTTAGCAATCGTTTCTTCTCGCGCATTGACTTTTGTGCTGTGTATGTGTATGCGTATGTGTCTTCTGAGACTTTTAAGCTAAGTGAGAAGATTGAGTGTGACTGGTATCATGTATGGAACAGTCGGGAGTTAGTTGTATAGAGGTTTACATAGAATGACTGGAGGATGCGATCATGAATGGATTTGACTGGTGATCGTACCCGGTTTCTGCCGGAAAATTTTTGACGTCATGCTCGTCCGAGGATTACAGTGACGATGATAATTGCAGATAACTAGTTTGTGGAGATCTTCACTGTTTCTTGAATCAAATCTCAAAAGTGGGTTCATCATTAGTAGCTAGATATTTCTTTGGGGGGCTCAAAATTATGAGCTTTCTAAGCAAATGAAATTGCGAAATCAAAGTCATATATGCCGAACAAACCCCACGAGCGAGAGGGAGAAAGTGGAAGAAAAAGGTAAATGAAATCGACGCCCCAAGGGGGTGTCTTGGGTCATAGAAAGCACTCTCTTGGTATATCGTATGATGCCGGTATCGATTTACTCGATGAGCTTAGGCACAAATCCTTTCCAAGTTTTGTCATCGCACTGCTGCAAATCATAGATGGGATTCCGTTGCATTTATTTCTCCTCTACTCTACTTTAAAGTCATTCTGTCTCTTGACCAGAGGAAGGCTCTGTATGTTAAAGTTTGCATGCCGATGATACACTATAAGGGAAGCCTGAATGCAAGTTGTGATTTGCTTTTCATATAACAGAACATCGATTCCCCAAACGAGAAATTGCCCTCATAACCAAATCCATCTTGCCTCACCATTTGTTCTGTCTGCTGATTGCCTACTCATTCTTCAGCCATCCATTTGTATAAGTGTGTGATGCAGTAATACAAGTTATCAAGTTGATTGTTGCTTTTTATGACCATTGCAGTTCACTTTTGGGCCCCATGTTTCAAGTGGGTTATCAGCATAGCCAATGTCGCTGACTTCTCGAAACCACCTGAAAACATATCTTACCCTCAGCAATGCGGTTTGCACCTTCCACCTTTTTTGGTCGATGTATTCTATTTATTGTTCAAAAAGTATCAATTTGGATATAACGGTGGGGTGAGAGATTTGGGTTGTTGCTGTTTATTGATTTGCAGTCGTTGCTTGCACTGGAGTTATTTGGTCACGCTACAGCTTGGTGATTAAGCCGGTACGGTTCAATTACAGTCTCGATACATCAGGAGACTTTTTAAGACTTTTAAAAGAAGCATATAGACCATGGAGTATGATTACTTCATCTCATTGATCGTCTGTTCTAGTGTAAAACATGACCAATATTTGAAGAATTAATGTGTTGTAATCCATTCCTGCCGCACAGGAAGGATTCTTCCACTATCTCTTAAATTACTATCTTCTGGTATATGAGGTTGTCTTCGCACCTCCATTAGAGCTTCTAGTGGATATATTTGTAATTTAATGCCGATTGATGATTCGAATTTGCATTTGTCTCAATTTTTACTTTGTGGAAGCATGATGCTGAAGAAAACTTGGTTGAGATCAGTTGTTTGTTTGTGATACGCTTCATGCATCATGTTCTTCAAGAATATTGAATGAACCCAGATGAATTTATACAGCGTAAACAAAAAAAGAAAATCTTAGATTGTCCCTGCTATTATACTATCACACGATCATAAGAGGAAGAATCAACATATTCATATTTTAGTTGTATGTTCATGTTGATGTTGCCATTTTCTGACATCGTCCCCTATGCCAGTTTAATTAGGGCTCCGCCATTAACAATGCTCTTGCCTTGAAGGATTATATTTTGTTAAGTTGATTACATTTTCCAAAATATTGCAGAAAAACTGGAATCTCTTCTGTGTGAACCTGGCGATGGGTGGGACTGGGATCTATCAACTGTCTCGGAAATATCTGTGAGTCGAATCATTCTCTTACTAAAGTATAATAGTAGTTCAGCAGAATCCAGGGATGGTAGGATCTCCCCAATGTTCAAATGAACTTCCCCGTAAAATGACTACTTATAGGCTTCTTCATGCAAGGCATGTTCTACTTGTTCTCAGCCTGTCATTTCATTGCTTTCCGTTCACGGTCACTGTTTATATAATGAGACTCAAACGTCAACTCTCTGCTCAACTCACATAGACCCACAACGGTACCTGATGATATAACAGGAAAGCTCATTCCTACTTTTGGTAATATCTCAGTGGAGTTGCCTTGTTGAACGGGAAGGGGAAGTCGACATGTTTTATGATAATTTGGATATGTTTTTATATACCATCTTATGCTTTTCAGGCACGATCGCGCTTCCGAAAGAGAGAAGGCCGTGGCTGTGGCTGAAGAATGATCGGTGGGATAATCTTCTTCATCAAGACTCTTGTTTGATGTTATGGGCGACAGATGTATGATGATTTTGGTTGATGGGCCATTCATTCAGGAATATTATGTTTGAGAACGAAAAGTATAATTTATAGGTGCTCTTTCACTGTGTCTTGTATTTCCAACACTTTCGAGCAGAGTCTTGATTTTTCGTATTCGGCAATGGCTTTTAACACACCGCACAGCACACGTCCTCATAAACATAGTCCTCTCATCTGGATCTAGTTTTGATGAAGGGAAAATGTCACAAATAGTCTCTGGACTTCTACTTAATGTGTAATCTCGTCCTTGAGTTTTCGATTTGTTCAATTTGGTCTCTGAACTATCGATAAATGTCCGATTTAATCACGACTATTTAAAAATTGATCAATTTCTTCCTTCCGTTAATTAAAGTTAACAAAATTGGGCATTTTGGTCCCTTTTTTTTCTTCTTCTTCTCTCTTCCCTTTGCCGACCATGGCGGAGCTAGCGGAGGGAAGCCGGCGTCCAGCGAGGGTCGCCCTAGCTAGGGCCGCCCAACGCCAGCAGGGCAGCTCTCGCCCCTCGCCTGACGCTGGCGAGGGCGACCCTCGCTGGACGCCGACTTCTCTCCGCCATGGCCGGTGGAGAGAAGAGAGAAGAAGAAGAAAAAAAAAACGAAGGAAAAAGGAAAAACAATCATCACTTAACGGTTTGAATGGAATGATTAGATCGGACATTTATCAATAGTTCATGGACCAAATTGAGCAAATAGAAAGCTTAGGGATGAGATTGCACATTAAGTAGAAGTCCATGAATCATTTGTTACATTTTCCCTTTTGATGAAAGATTCAACAACGTTTTCTGGGTGAAAGACGGTGTTCGACTACCCTAGGTTTAGCATCCTAAAACCCTTCTGTCATGCAAATGATTTTTGGTTATTCTACTGCAGTTCGTGGATAAGCGCAAAATACTATGCTTTAGTTAATCCGTTCTTTTCTTTTCTTTTGATCTTCCCGGTAATTAGTCAAATCTTCTAGCAAAAGTGTACACGTGTTATGTGTAGGTAAGCAATTGACGTTTAAAAGATGAAGAAAATAAAATTATAAATTTACGAGTTTTTTCACTAATAGAATATTTATGCAATAATTAGTGAGAAATATTTTGCAAAAAAAAAGAATTTTATATCTTAAGGTTAACACTACAAAAAATCCTAAATCGGTACAACATAATAAATTTATTTAAAATTAATTTTTAACCACAAAGAACTCCAAACTAATAGAATGGTGATAAATTTATCCCAAATTAATTTTTTTTGAGATATGTGTAATAAAAGTCCTAAAATTTATCGAAAAGTGCAATTTGAGTTATAAAATTTGTAAAAAAAATGTAATCAACTCCTAAAACTTATCAAATTGATTAAATTGAGTTCTAAAGTTAACATCATCAAACTTATTAACGGAAAAATTTGGTGTGGCGTTAATGTGACATTTTAAATGAATTTTTATTTTCAACGTGACTTTTTTTTAATTATTTATTCAAAATCTTTAAAAATTAGATTTATTTAAAAACTAAAAAACAAAAGATAAATTTTATTTAAAAAAAAAAAAATGGCACCGATGGGCGTTTCCACCGCCGTCGCCACCCATCGCGGACCTTAGGTGGGGGCGACCGACCCTCGACAACCCCTAGGCTTGGTCGGCGACCTTTGCCTAGCTCGGCGAGGACGCTCAAATGGGCACGCCTACCCTCGCGGGAAGTCGGCAACCATCACTCGCCCGATTGAGGCCTCGTCGGCCCTCACGCGGGGTTGATGACCATCATTCGCCCTAGGCAAGGGCGAGAGGCCTCACCCAAGGCAAGCGTTGGTTGCGAGGGCGATGGTGGTCGCCAACCCCCCATGAGGGCCAACATGCCTAAATCTGTGTGACCTAGCGAGGGTGGCAAGCCGTCGCCTAGGGTCGGCCACCCTCACCCAAGGCCAACAACCATTGCCGGCCCCTCCAATGATGGGTGACAGTGGCGGAAGCTCCCATCGGTGCCTTTTTTTTTTAAAACAATTTTGTTTTTAAAATAAATTTTAATTTTTCTTTTTTTTAGTTTTTAAATATAAAAAATTTTAAAAGACACTTGGCAAATAGAAATTCGTTTAACATGTCATGTCAACGTCACCTCATATTTTTCCATTAATAAGTTTGATAGTATTAATTTTAAGATTTTTAAATGAATTTAATAAATTTTATGACTTGATTTCACTTTTTGTAAGTTTTAGGATTCAATTGCACTTTCTTAACAAATTTTCTGACTTCTATTGCACATGTCTCTTTTTTTTACCACCAAAAGTTTTAAATTGATATATTTGTGATATATTTACATTTTGTTAATTTATATTAAATTAGATTAATATCGCAAGAAGTCATAACTAGTACATCTGTGACAAATTGAGGGTAAAAGTCTAAATTGATACACCCGTCAATTGCAATATATATAATCCAACTCAACAATTTAACGATAAAATTTAATGAAAACTAACAAATGATAAATTCATTATAGTTTACAAGTATACCAATTTAAGGTTTTTCATTGTCAAAAAATTAGTTTGGGATAAATTTGTCATAAATATATCAATTTATGATTTTTTGTAATATTAACTCTAATTCTTAAAAGCATGGGATTCTTCTTACTTTTTATAATAAGAGGGATAATCTCATCCGATATAGTTATGATTTTTACATTTTAAACAATTTGAGGTTTGAATTTCATGAAGGTCTCGGATTTTTAAAACATTTATTATAAACATTAATAGGCAAATTCACTTTTCTAACTTTGCCATTTAAGACTGCTGAAAGTTTCAATAAGCTTATTCATTTAAGAGGACCAATTCATATTTGTCCGCCCTAAAAATTCACTCATGCATGATCTTACCGAAAGGGCAATACCGTCCAGCAACAATAATGCCCTAAAACCCTTCCTGTCCCCTTCCCCCCTTCGATTTTCCTTCCTTCGAAGGTCGGTCGGTGCGTGAAAGCTCGGAAATCTCCTTCCCGACCGCCAATCTCGATCCATCAGTCGTTCAGGCTCCTCCTTTCCCATTCTCTCATTCAGTCTTTCGGCGTCTTCTTCGGCCATGTTGGTGTCTAGGGTTTTCTCCCGCGCTTGGAGGGCCGCGGGTCGAAGCGCCCTGCTCGTTTCGCCTTCCCTGAACAAACCCTTGCCCGTTCTCTCCAATCAATTCGATGCGCTTTTGCACGAGACTTCATGTAAGGTACTAAAAAACTGCGCTTTATATGAGATACGAGCTTGTCGAATCGAGGTTTTAAACTTTTTTGTGCATTGTCCTTGAGGAGGAACTCAGTTTCGGTGATCAGTTATCAGGTCTGTTTATTGCTTTTAAGAATTTTTTCAGAGGCGTTTGCAATATTTATCTGTGTGATTTGTATTGCTGTACGGAGTGCTCGATTGGATTATTGGGTTGTATCTACTTGTCTAAATTGAAGCGGCTTAATTGTCTACCCACAAGCGTTGGTGCTTCATTAGGAGTTTAGGGTTGGATTAACATTGCTTGCTGGCATTCAGCTAGCTTAGAGTTGATTCTCTTTATCTGTGGGGCCTATTTTGAGCTTGAAGTGCTGTGGAACTTGGCATACTTGTCTTCTCTCTGTTTTTTATTGAGTTACTTTTTGCAGGCTCTCGTGTTAAATCATTCAACATTTAGTTCTTCGTTGCTTCGACGGTTTGGAATTTCTTCCTCTGCGTCACCTGAACCTAATGAGAAGGGTCAGGGGAGCACTGCGGAAAAGAATGGCGCGTCCACTGTTGCACCTGAAGCGGGTGAGCATGCTGAAGGATCTAATCAAGGGGAGGGTACCGCTTCTGGGGAAACTAAAGTGGCCGACCAGGCAGAAAATTCAGGTTCAACTTTTGAATTTGAGCATCATGTCTGAAACTGTTAGACATTGAGAAAATGGCTTTAAAGAATTTGGGTTTCTCGATGCAGGTGCAAAGGGAGATGAGGAGCTCTCTATGGACGACTTGGTGAAACTTGCGTTAGAAAAGGAAGAACAGTTGAAGTTGAAACATAAACAGATAGAGGAAATGCAAGATAAAGTTCTTCGAACCTATGCTGAAATGGAGAACGTCATGGACAGAACTAGGCGAGAAGCGGAGAATGCAAAGAAATTTGCCATACAGGTGTGTTGTCTATATAGTTATACCCCCTTTTGGATAGCAGGTGCTGCTTTCATGTTCTTATGGAATAGTTGCTTTTGTGATTGTCACAATCTGTTGCAAATGGTTACTTAAATACTTGCTGCAGAGTTTTGCAAAAAGCTTGCTGGATGTTGGAGACAATTTGGCTAGAGCTTCTTCAGTTGTCAAGGAAAGTTTCGCAAAAATTGATGCTTCAAAAGATACTACTGGAGCTGTTCCACTTTTGAAAACCCTTCTGGAAGGTGTTGAAATGACTGAGAAGCAGCTTTTGGAGGTAGTTTTTCCCCCTTTACCAGATTCGTATTTTATATCCTGGTCTTCTTAGTATATAGTTGACAAATTTGAAGCTCAGACTGCACTGTTAATCGTGAGAAAAGAGCCTGTGAAATATGTGGGTGGTCTTCCTCATTTTGCATAAAATAAGCTTCCACTAGTGTGATTGGTCCCCAGAGTCGTTTGAGGATTATAGTGGTATCCTTTGAATTCAACTCTGGATAATAGTTGTGGAAGTTATATAACTGAGCATAGGAATACTGTGATGAAATTAGTTCAGTGAGAGAAGTTTCGTTTATTTCTTTTTGTCCTATATTGGTTTTGGTCAGTAGTGAAATAACCTGTGGTGTTGTACTTTTTGAACCAGGGGTAAGGTTAATTGAGTGAAAGCATCGAGTTGTTTTCACTTTTATGAAAAGAATAATACGTTGGGTTGCTAAAAAAATTCGTTGGAGGGCCTTGGAGAAAAAATTAGCCGTTCTTTCAATTTTACTGAGAAAAAAAGATGTTTTGATGTTGTTTAGTGTACGTCACAAATGGAAGTTTTTAAAGGTGTTGTAATTTGTAGTTATCTGGGACATGGCTTTGACAGAATTATTTCCTATAGCAGAACCCATGGTTCAAATTTTCAAGCTCTATGATTTCAGCTTTCATATCTGCAATTTGTCTATGTGGACTCGGTATTTCCCTATTGATATATTTTAAATCTTTTGAAACGTTTTCTTCTTGTAGCAATGCACAGGTTGCATACAACTTATGTACAAAAACTAAAATACTAGTCAAGTTGCTTCATAAAATTGATTATTTTGCAGTGTCTTCTTGAGTTCTTTCTCTATTGAATTGGTAGATGTGCCGTATTCCATGATTGTTGCGTTTCTGAGATGTCTGACAGCTTTCCTGTGCCCTTACTTTCAGGTGTTCAAAAAATTTGGGATTGAGAAATATGATCCTGTCAATGAACCATTTGATCCACACAGGCACAATGCAGTATTTCAAATGCAAGATGGTTCTAAACCTCCAGGCACAGTTGCTGTTGTTCTGAAGGTAACTATGGTTTAATTTGTCCTTTACATTAGTATCATTAATAGGTGGTTGGAAGTTCTTTTCCCTTTCTTATTTTTGGCAGTGTGCCTTGGGTGGACCTGTTGTTGTGATGATATAAGATTAGTTGCGTATGGTTAGCTTGTTTAGTATTTTGGTATATTTAGGTCCTGGCAGCCGAAGTAATGACTCTTTTTGAACTTGATAGCATAGTCAGTGAAGTAACCTTAAAAGCTTTCTTGATGTGTCAATTCAGTTGCCCTAGGAGGAATGAATCTCTTGATGTGGTGAATCTCGACACAATGTCTGGTAGAAATTGCTAATTTTAGTATAGTTGAGTCAATTAGGACATGGATGATGGCATATGGGCAAGCAAGGTCACTTTGTATATGTCCTTTGGGAGCCATTTGGGTCTAGATGAAAAATCATCAGTTGGTAGGCTAGAGTTTATTTCATTTCCAGAACAGTGCTTAAGAGATTGTAGCTGAATCTATTCTTTATTGATCTTCTTCAAGTGCGTAATAAAGGGCAAGTGTTTTTTTGTTATTGCAGTCGGGGTACATGCTATATGAGCGAGTTCTTCGCCCTGCGGAGGTTGGCGTGACTCAAGCAGTGGAGAACGACACCCCAGAAAAATAATGCAAACTGAGGAAGTCTCTCAAGCATAAAGAGGTGGCTGGGTCGTGGAATCCAAAGGCCGACTCCAAGTGCAGTGGCTGTGAACTTGGGTCTTCATCTTAAAGAGGTCTTGTTCGGTTTGAAAATTTTGCATCCGGTAGAGGGGAGGGAAAAAAAAGTACAGCACTTTTCGCAATGGCTGTCGATAAGATTTATCTGAGAAACCACGAAAGGGCATTGGTTTTCTTTACCTTAAGTCCTGATTAGTGACTAATAATTATGTATCCCGAACTTGTACATGTGTACATCGTATGGCAGGGCTAGCTTTGTACTGAATTTGAGGAGTTTTCAGTGCAAGAATCTCCACTCCACTTCGGGGTCGAGGTCCTGTAGGATAAAAATCGCCGCAGCTGCTGAAGTAAACTTGTCGCTGTAGTTACGGAAAGATTTAAGACGAGGTTATCTAGGAGGGGTGATTTTGATCCTGTAATAGTATTAGGGGCTAAGAAAAGGTCCGTGGGTTTTTTCTATCTGACTGAGCCTGTACTTGCAAATTTATCATCGGACAATTGAGAGCATCATAAAAATGCATCGCGGGGAATTATTACTCGTGCACGCATGCAAGATTACCGTGATCTAAACCAAGTCATTAAAAAGTAAATAGAGAGTTGTGAGCTCATGTTATGAAATTTCTACCTCTTTGGTTAGCATCATTGTAGGGTAGAATTTGAAATCGAAGTCAAGTTCTACGTAGGTGAAATTTGGAATATAAAATTAGTTTTTATGCTTTTTTTTTTTTTTAATCTATATTTTTATACAATCTTACAGTTTTTCATGGCGTCTGATGATAAGTATATAATTTAAGATCATTAGTTTAATTCTTTATTTTATGATTGGGATTTTATTCTGTTAATATATCATATTCTTCATATGTCTAATTATAAATTATGATCATGAAAGGTAATAATTCATTATAATCATTTAATTAATAATACAAGTGGAATTTGGATAAAGAACTTGTTTGAGTGAGAAAGTTTTAGGTGAAATTTGTACAAAACTTGAAATTACTCGCCCTTAGTCAACAGGCCAATAAGAAGATTTACTGCCTCTTCCAACATGTTCAGATGTTTACCGTGAGCAGCGTAGAAAAGATTCTCCCGCAAAGGAATTAGAAATAAAAAAAAAAGGAAAGAAAGAAAAATGCGTGAGCAATTTTCGCGGTTCCTCGTCAGTGTTTTCCCGATAAAATATCTGTCTGATTATCCTCCCCAGCGAAACTACAAAAGCGGCTCTCTATCTCCAGCGCCTCCGCCTCTGTAGCCGAAGCTTCCTCGGAAATGGAGCTCTGCATCAGCTCCACATCGCCCCTCAGTTCGAATCCCTCTCGTTTTCTCGACTCCATCTCCTGCAAGGCCTCGACCTCGCTCCCGACCTCATCCCTTCAATTCCAGCACGCATCCTTCCGCCCTCGCACACTGTCTTCACCTCCGGCGCGAACCCACCGGCTTCGACAGCCTCTCTCGTCGTCTGCTTCGAATGGCCGCCGTTTCGCGGTCTCCGCGTCTTCCGTCGCCGTCGCCGCCGAGAAGGACCGGCTGCCGGCGGACATCGAGGTCACCGAGGTCCAAGAACCGAACAGCAGAGTGAGTGTTCGCCCTCTGATGTGTTTATATTGCGGCCTTTGATCCTCCTTCTTTGAGTATGCTGGACGGTTGCAATTTCGTTAGTTTTGTAATGCGCGGACGTTTTGCAATGACGTTCTTCTTCGGTCGTTGCTGAATTCGAAAGTGCAACGTGCATCTTTTGGTAATTGCGCGCCACGGAAGGGAAACAGATGATATCTTTGAAATCTCTACATTCATCAGAATGTGTCTTTTTTTCTTCACTACGCTTTCTAAGTTCGATGCCGCCTCGCATTGCACTGACTATGAGCGTGAAAGTTTTCTGCGAGAAATGCTGTTTTGGGGATTGAATTACAGCTGTTGTTACCTTTTTATGTTTTTTAAGTAGCGATACACATGGGAAAAGCACTGATAAACGCCTCCTTACTTTTCGTGGCGCTCTGCAGGTGAGATTGAGTGTTGAAGTTCCACCTGTGGTATGTGAAGATTGTTACAGAAGGGTTATGAAGGAGTTCATGAAGCAAGCTAAGGTCAAATGCGTATTCTTCTTTATTAGGAGCACTTTGATGCATTTTAAGCTGCTGGTCTTGCGCATAACTAATTTGGTTATGTTCCTTCTTTCTTATAATTTAGCAGAGAGTACATTGTGGAATACGGGAGTGTGTTATTTTATTCTTGATGCATTGACTTTTGTGCCTTGGAGAAAAGAATTTGCAGAGACCATTGAATGCATGCAACAATTATTGAATACAGGAGCTAATGGGGATAAAACTTACTTCAGTTCTTCATTTTGGCTTTCAAGTCTGAGTGCTATGTATCCTGCTTCATGTCTGGAGTATTTACGCTCTTTTCAAGGCAATAGTCACCTGGAATGAACATTAGTAATGCATGCATCTCCTCTTCTTTTGAACCCAGATTCCTGGATTTCGTCCTGGAAAGAATGTCCCAGAGAGCATTCTCTTAAGTTACATAGGGAAGCAAAATGTGCAGAAGGCTACTGTTGAGTCTATATTGAAGAGGACACTTCCCCACGCCATGTCTTCGGTATGTTAAAGTAATTTTCATTCCTTTATGTTTTGATGATTTTCAACAAAAGAATATCTTGTTGATGGTTTATTAGGATCAAATTTCCTGAAAGTTCCATCGGGTAGAATCCATCTTGAGATGCTCACTCCTCTTGCCAGCTGCTTAGTGGTGAATTGCCATGCTCTGCAAAAAGTGGTTGATACATACATTTAGAGCCTAAATGTTTGGACTTATGAAAAAGTACTTATGACTCTCACACCAAAAAAGAAGAAATATAGCTGTTAAAAAATTTGCAAACAGTATAATTTAAATCATACAAGTAAAGTTGGTCAAGCACACGCTTAACTCTCTTTGGTGGCGGTAACAAATGTGATATCAATGAATTTAACATGGTTTGTCTGGGATATTACACTGAAATTCGCCTTTCAATTGGTGAGTTGTTGAACAGAGCTTGTTCTACATTTCAAAGGAAGAAATTTTGTGAAATCTTACTATGGAGTTGTTGAAGTGTGAATTGTATTTTGGCATCTAAAACAAGGACATCGACATGCTTCATGAAAGAGGGGATTGTCCAATGCTATTACCTATATCTGATTTTCTGCACCAACCAAGAGAGAATCTAAAACTTCAGTTCAGGAGATTATTCAAGTTTGGTATGCATCCATGTTAGAGCTTTCTCAGGCTTGCATTTACTTTGGACAGGTGTCCGGTCAAGCTCTGAAGGACTCAGTTCGCATTGTGACAAAGTTTTCTGAGATGGAGAATACCTATATATCTCTCGGTTCCCTCAGGTTTTGATGCATGCCTCTCTTGTGTGTATAGATTGACAGCTTCAAACTCACAAGTACTGATTTGTATGTTGTCTGTGGATGCCATGTGTCGCCCATTTTAATTGCTTCCCTCCCTTATAATCCAGATATGATGTCATTGTTGATGTGGCACCTGAAGTCAAGTGGATTCCCGAAGATGGATACAAAAGCTTGAAAATTGTTGTTGAAATAGATAGTGAAATAGATGCTCAGAGAGCATGTCAACAAGAACTAAGACGGCGACACAAATCACTAGGCACGTTGAGGATTATAAGTGACAGAGAACTTCAGGTTAGTAATATATAAGCCTCAAAGTTGGCATTACATGTTTTTTCCCTCCCTTAATTTATGATTTATCCCTTTTCTTTATAGAACTGTCCGAAAAACTTCATGATAACCAGTTAGAGAATTTTGAGGGATAGATAGTAACATTTAGCATCTTCATAGTTTATATTTTGATAGTGTACCTCAAATTTGTTTTATCGAGGCTCTGGCTGATTTGCAGATAGTAGGTTACAAATATTCAGATGTTTGATGTGCATTTTCCCTATATTCTCAGGATAGAATTTTATGAACCATCATATTTTAGTAGGTTTCATAAACTTGATTGCTTCTTTTGTTCTTATCATTCTTGCTCTATCAGCTATCATGTGAGTCTAGAATCTGAAATATTGACGTGCCGTATTCACAGATTGGGGATGTCGTTGTCTTGGATATATCAGCAACAACAATCGATCAAGATGAATCCAATGTTAAAACGATTCCTTCTGCAGAAAGTAAAGGTTCGGCAATGTCCAGAGAAGTCTGACAATTTGTATTTGTAGTGCACAACTAGCATTTCTCATATTCAATTATCATCAAATTTGTAGGGTTTCATTTTGACACTGAAGATGGTGACAAACTGATACCTGGTTTCCTCGATTCAATAATCGGCATTCAGCGTGGTGAAACAAAGTCTTTCCCACTTTTCTTTCCTGATAACTGGAATCAAGAAAATCTACGCGGTGTCCATGCTCAATTTACAGTAAGTTCCTCTTTAATGTGGCACTGGTTTCTTGCAGATTTTGATATGTATATCTATGCTTTTCTTCATGAAATAATGCTCTAAAACATATAATTGAAGAATGCCAGTGTCTCTTCTTACAACTACATATCACAGCCAGCTCTTTTATTTCTAATTCCTGTTCTCTTAGGCCAATACTGCTGCAACCTTACTGGGCAAACTTATTATCCTAACTTAAAATACTATTGAGCATATCAAGGTTTAATCACTATATTGATCGTATTACCCACCCCCTGGCCTACATATGGATTGTTTCTTCTCCAACTGGATTTGTAACCGGTTTTTCATCTATACCATTGGCTTTACAGAATTTTTTAATCCAATCTATCTTATGCCATCATTTCAGTGTTGCAATAAAATGGTCTCATTCATGATTAGGTCATGCTGTCTTTCTATTTTCGGAAGGATTTAGTAAATATCCAAAAGTAGACAATATGGGTTTTTGGTGTGTCACTTTTATATTTATTTTTAACTTTTGACTCTTTCTATAACTTTTAGGTTTGGAATCATATTTCTAAATAATATTAGCACATCATTTTTCTAAAAACTTTTTTATTTTTAAAACTCAAAGCACCCTAAATTTTTGTAATCTTAAATATGATATTTTTTGCACGAAATTCAAATGATTTGTTGTCTTAAGGCCAAACCAAACAAGTAATCTGGAAACTACGCTGTCAAACTTGTCTGCTTAGTTAAGTTGCCAGAATTCTGAAATACTACTCTGTTGAGTCCTATGCGTAAAATTAAATCCTTTTTTCTTCCATGATTCTTTTCTAGGTTGAATGCAAGGAGCTATTTTATAGAGAACTACCAGAGTTGGATGATTCGCTTGCTGACAAGCTTCTTCCTGGATGCACCAGCCTGAAGCAGGTAAGATGCTCGCTGTTCCTGTTCAGCATATCGACTCTGACCTATATGATTCCCTTTAAAAGAAGACCAAAGATAATCTGTCCAAATCTGCAGGTCGAGGATTCATTGTTGCAAAGATGCCTAGAAGTAGAGCAAACGGCTAAAGACCAAGCAACGGACAATGCAATACTTGACCAGCTTTCAAAGGTCCTTCTTGTGTTTTGTAGTAGCAGCATTTTGATTAGTTTCCTCTATTTAGGATCTTATCGATGCTTTCTACAACGTTTGTGGCTCTTGCCTCTTGTTCCTCCCACTACAGATGTGTAACCTTATATTATCATGATATAGTTATTCCCCATGATGATTAGAAGTTTGTGGATGATATTCAGAAGCAGAGTTGGAGACATCTAAGCCTTATTCCCTAAGTCAGAAATTTCTAAGACAATTTTCCTGAATCTTAGGATATCCCCAAATTAATTAGCATTGTGCAGTAGGTTGTTCTACCTACTGAAGTGGTCTATCAGAATGATTTCTTTTTCAAATGATTGAGCTTTAGTTCCCTTTTGCCAAGTTTAACATTCCATTTTTGTTCTTGTTTTCACTGACTTCTAGATGGTAGAGATTGATATCCCCCGTTCTTTATTTGAAGAACAAGGGAGGCAGTTCTATGGGGCCCAGCTTCTACAGATACAGGTCCGTGGACTCATCAGCACGACATGATTTTTCCTTGTTATGTGGCAAGCATATTGCATGGAATCTTTTGTACTGTTTTACTGCTGGTTCAGAAATTTACCAGCTGTTAATTTTACCTTTTAAGTGCAACTGTGCTATGAAAGCATGTGATGACTATAAATTTTTGTTTTTGCATGTCTCAACTCAGGCAAATATGAAGTTAAACGAACAGCAATTGGCTTCTCTTTCAAGTCCAAAGGCAGTGAACGAGTATTTGGAAAATCAGAAGGAAAATATCACTCATGTAATAAAACAGAATTTGGCAGTTGGAGATATTTTTAGACGCGTGAAAATCTGCAGGTATATTTGGCTGATTTTGTTGTTCTGCTGATACATTTTAACTGCTGTGCTTTATGGTGATTTCTAGTGCGTACACTGGTCTCTCTGTTTATTTTGGATCTTCTTCTCTTAAACCTTGTTGCATTCAATATGGAAGTAGTGGTGCGCTCTTAATTGCAGTAGGCTTGTAGGAATATTTTGACATTGGCTTTCATCTGTATTTATGCTATTCATGGTCTTAAGGTTTACTCATTTGAGTCTTTTGGATTTGCTAAGAAAGGTCGGCCCATGATCATGGCAATTGCAATATCTACATGTTAATTTTTAGTTTTCTTCCATCTTTTGCTCTTTATGGCCTCAGAAAACCTTATTTTCTTTTTTGGCTCATGAATTTGTGCAGTTCTCCACTGACGAACTTGTCGAGGAGGTTGAGAATTCAATTGCTGAATTTAAACGCCATAAACAGGAATATGATGAAGAACGTGTGAGGGAACAGGTTAGTGTATTTAGCACTGTAATGTAAGTGCATAGTTGGTTCTTATTGTAACTTTTGTCCTCGATACTTAACATGATGAATTGACATTTCTAGGTTATGTACAGGATAAGGTCAAAAGGAATATATGAATATATAGGCAATTGCTGGCATTATATGCAGAACACGCTGCATGTATACTTTTAGATCAGATGCTTGAATCTAGTCACTTTTTTGCTTGTTTCCTCTGTGAAAACAAGTTAGGTGTATCCCTTGAATAGGAATATCTGAACTTGTCAATGCAGAACCGATCTTGATTCTTTGCTAATATGTGTTGTCTGATCTTGTACTGTCCTTTTTTTTTTCTTATACTTGAATAATGCAGGTTCAGGAGATTCTGGAGGGCGCAAAGGTGCTTGAATGGTTGAGAGAACGAGCAGAAATTAATTACGTAACAAGGTGAGAAAGAGAGAGATCGTGCATGTAATTTTTCGCTTTTCAAATTTTGAAAACCACATTAGTGTAGCATCAGAAGTTCACGACTGCCATTGTGCGGGTGCAACAAGCTGCCGAAGTGCTCTAAAATAAGAGTAGCAGCTATGAAGCTCGAAATGAATCATGAGATGACTCAAATAAGACAGTATAAATCATTTCAAAAGATTGTTAACATAAGCGGAGACAAGGGGTAAGCCTTAGATCTAAAATGGTCGAGTAGTATCTGATGGCATTTTCAATTATTAAATGGTGCACTCCTTTATCGTCAAAGAATGCCAAGAGGAAGCACGCGGGGTCTTGGAGTCCCGACGCTGCAAAAGATATAGTGGACACTACAAAATATATAACATCATTACGAAACGCGTGTGAGGGATTTTGGCTGATTCAGGGCAACCAAAACAAACTGTCGAGCTCACATGAAGCAAGAGCTGCAGATGTTTCCATTGACTGAGCTGTGAATACTCAAATGAGGGTCCACCTTCCTCTTATCCCAAGAGCAAGAATCAGAGCCACTGCTCCATTTATTTCCTTTTCAAGGAACAAAAGAACTCGCCAATCTTATTTTTCTTCTCTTTTGCTTTTGAGAGAAATGGAGACAAGAAAGGAGATTGAGGGGTAAGGTGCCGTCTTCAAATGTAAGACAAAGGGATGGGTTGCTCCTCTTCGATAATTTTGGGAAGAAGATTACCTTCGAGAGGGAGGAGGTCCACGAAATTCTGAAGGGGGCGGTGAGGTCTGTTGTCGGATCCGCCTGTACCTGAGCAGAAACTACTGGGGCACTCCCACTCTGAAAAGGAGGTCCGAAACTATTTAATACCATCTCCTCTGTCATTAATTAAAAGAAGGAAATTGGTATTGGGCATACCAAATCGGATCGCGAGCGAAATCAGCCGCACCTACTCCGTTTATAAGGTTTAATCGGGTCCGTACTTGCAGGACTCATGTGCTGATGCCCTTCATCTGGACAAATAAAAGTGCATCTTGCTAAAGAAAGTCACCGTACCGATCCCGGACTTTAAGCCCCGAGAAATGAAACTGTGCAGCAAAGTAAAGCACCAAACAAGTGTTGAGATTACCGACCAGATACTGGGCACCAAATGGAACAAACAAAAATCTGGAGGCGTTGGTGAGCATGAGGCCCTCCTCTAAATTGTAGCTACTTTACTTGCTGGCTTCGCCGAGAAAGGGACCCATCTGATTCCTGATGACGCCCGTAGCAATAAAATCTCCTCTTTCCTTTACGCTGCATGCAGCCTACAGCCTACAGCCTACAGCCTACAGCCTATAGCCACATTGATATATGACTTTTTATCACGCTTTGCGTGGCTCGCATGCCTCTTGTACCCACCTCTCTTCACCGCATTCCCCACTCTGCCCTTACGGTTCGCGAGTTTTCTCTTTCCGGTGAAATGTAGGTGACAATAGTTAGATAGCTGGCTACCTTTTTTCGATACAGATGCGTTGTCACTTGTCCCCATTTTCTTTCCTCGTGGACCTTGGAGAGCGTTGTGGACAAGCACATATCATGACGCCAAGAATCTGCATGCTTTCCTTTTTCGGTGGGGAAGGGGGCTTCTATCCATATATGGGGCTTGATTCGTGAGACGATGATATATAGGTGGGATCGTGTAAAGTACAGCTCAATCTATCAAATAAGTGGGTTAAGTCAAAAATAGTTTAACTCAAATTAATCTATTTTAATATATTTTGATCCATTTTCATACTCTATATATCTAATAACTAATATGCAATTCATACTTCATCCAACTCATACTACTAAAACACATCCATATTTAACAAAATTCAAGAAAATTCATATTCAAAAAGAGGTCAAAGCACAAAGTGAGTGAGTACAAGATCGAGTGAGAGCGATAGAAAATGAACAAAGTTAGGTCTAAATAAATTGTGAATCATTTAACACTCATGTTTTTTTTTAGACCTTATCATTCTAAATCCATTTATAACCAATTAACTGAATATAACTAACTCATATAATAACAAAATTTATTAAACATAAATTAAGAAATGAACTTATGATTCATTTTGATGGGTCTAAGTACAGTACCTCAATTCAAGCACAATGATATCTCCCGTGGATTCTCGCCGACCGCTTTTCTTCGACCTAATGATAACCGAGCCACCAAGGTCAGGACTAAGAAACTTTAGCAGATTTACTGGTCCTTAGCTTCTTCCCTCACTAAGATCTAAAATGACGGGGGATTAGGGAACATGGCATCTCTCAAACGACAGAAAAGAGGCGTTCACGGGTCAAACACATACAAACTCCAAGTCAGCGAGCGCTGGAACCGGGACGGACCGGGTCGCCAAAGCGAAGCGAAAGCAATGCAACTGAGTTTCCCTCACACACTACTAGCAGAGTGTCATCCTCGCAATTAATCGCGAAAACGCGGGGCATATCTCCGGCGCAAACACGCTTCGATTGATTGAGATATAATGAGACCAATATGCATTTTCATGTCCCCACTCTCCATCCCTCTCTCTCTCTCTCTCTCTCTCTGTAAAGCAAGCGCAGGCTGATGCTCGGGACTTGCTTTCGGATCTGACACCGCGAACGCCAGCACGATCTGCGTAAGCATTGCTCTGCTGCATGACGCGCTTCTTGATTGCCGCGACCGGTTTTTCTTCTTTTTGCTTCCGGTGCATTCCTATGTTCTCCGTGATCCCGCGGCGGAATGCCGCGGTTTGCGGTGTCCGCATGGTTGTTTGTGGTGTTGAATGGAGGAGCATTGAGGTGTTTTTTTTTAACCGGATGTTGTTATTCATCGAGTGACTGTAGTAGCTTCTGAAAGCCGGGATTCCAGTTTGCATCCTGTTTCTGGGGTGCGAAACTGTGAATGGCGTCGGCCGCGGTGGATTGTTGCAGCGGCAGGGCATTGGTAGTTGAACCGATGCTTGGGAAGTTGAGATCTCGTGGCTTTGGCGCCGTCGGTTTCTGCGCCGTTTCTGGATGTGCAGTGCGGCGCCGTTGCTTGACTGGTCGTGCCCTGAGTCCGAGTGGGGCGCTGTTATTTCTCTTTGTTCGTCGGGATGCGAGAAGTACAGGGATGGAGAGAATCGAAAATCTGGATCGAAATCGAACTCGTTGATGAATCATCTTATTACTGATGAGTTTCTGTTCTGAGAACTGACCGACGAAGAGTACCGAGTTTTTTTATCCCCATTGTCGTGGCTAGTTTGAGATACTCTTTGTTTTCTCTCGAGTTTATCATCTGATTTGCTTCCTGTCTGCTACTGTTCGGACTTGCAGTAGAGTTGGGATTATCTTGTATCATATAGTATGATGCGAATGTGTCAAAATCCATGAAAATTTTATCTTTTAAGATTATGATGGCACTTATTTTCGAGCGAATCTCGAGATTTTATCAGTACTATTTCAGACCTTTTTAGGTGCTATAGCTGATCTGATGTTGCTATTCATTGCTCGCCCTTGGTGTAAAGAAGTTATCTGAGTGACCATATTCATTTGTCTCTGCACATGCAGTCGTATAAGTAGATATCACAATCCATGATTGGAAAATAGTATTGATTCCTGCATTTATTTCGTGCCGCAGCTAGATTCTGGTTGAAACCAAAATGGCAGCAACCGATGCTCACACCCCTCTTATTGGGGAAATCACATGTGGTTCTCTATTGCAGAAGTTGCAGGTACTCAAATATTCTCCGATATATTTTAGATTTTTCATCCGTTCTCTTGTTATAAGCAATTATTTTTAATGGGATGAACATTGTACATTTCTTTCGCCAGACAAACTGCATTCATACCTTTTTCCCCTTGATCCAGCTAGTCTTTCCCTTTCTTTGCAAACCTTAAATAAGCTAATTCATTTCATGAAACCGGGACAGGATATCTGGGATGAGGTCGGTGAGAGTGACGAGGAGCGCAATAAGATGCTTCTTCAGATAGAGCAGGATTGCTTGGGTGTTTATAAAAGGAAAGTGGAGCAGGCTGCAAATTCAAGAGCAGAACTTCTTCAGATGCTGTCAGATGCCAAAGTTGAGCTCTCCAGTCTTCTGTCAGCTCTTGGAGAGAAAAGTTCAGCTGGAATTGTGCGTACTCATGATTTACATTCATAGACTTCGGTTTTCTCCTTTTTCCCTTCCTCAAGCTAATTTGAATAAGATTGTGAGAATATCACATTCGTTTGCTGTTGTAGTTTTGATGTGTAATTCCCAAAGTAATCAGACTTTTCTTACATAATCTAGTTGTTGTTGCAGCCTGGCAAGACTACAGGAACAATCAAGGAACAACTTACAGCCATTGCTCCGGCGCTTGAACTGCTGTGGAAGCAAAAAGAGGAAAGAATTATGGAGTTCTCTGATGTACAGTCACAGATTCAAAAAATATGTGGGGAAATTGCAGGAACCTTGAATATCAATGATCAAACTCCTGCAGTGGACGAGACTGAATTATCCCTCAAGAAATTAGATGAATACCAATCCCATCTCCAACAGCTTCAAAAGGAAAAGGTAGAGTGTGTACTCATCTCATTTCGAAATGTCAGCCTATATGCTCTTGGGTAATCCTATCTGATTGCTTGTTTATGTGTCAGAGTGATAGGCTGCACAAAGTGCTTGAATTCGTGAGCACAGTGCACGATCTCTGTGCTGTATTAGGGATGGACTTCTTCAGTACGGTTACTGAAGTCCATCCAAGCTTAAATGACTCAACTGGTGTGCAGTCCAAAAGCATTAGCAATGATACTTTATCCAGACTGGCAAACAGAGTTGTCGCACTGGAGGAAGATAAGAAGCAGAGGTTGCAGAAGGTAACTCAATTTAGTACAGTCACACAGTAGTTGAAGTCAAGTTAGACTTTCCACTTAAGTCGTTGAACATAAATGATGCTGCATGTCTTTTTTTGGTTTGCATTTATTCATCTGTCTGAATTAACATCACCATTGTGCTAGTTTCAATTTCTGAAAAATTATATCATAGTCCTTTTTCTTGCAAGATGCGATCGTAGACATCCTTGTTTTCTTGGTAAACAGATCTGAGAAATCTTGTTGCTTGTAAGATCAACTCTAACTGCAGCATTAGTTTTCTTTTTTTTTTTTTGGTCGAAAACTGCAGCACTAGTTGAGGAGTCCAATCATATGAGTCTTTAGTCTGTGTAGGCTGGGTTATGAGGAGTTTATGACTTAAAAAACAAAAAATCTCTACATAAACATACGTAACTGATGACACGATTATGTTGTTGATAAGTCGTAGAGTGTTTTAAATTATGATAAAAAACAAGGTAGAGAGAGCCATGATCCTCTCTGGTAACTTTGCATGCTCTTCACTGTCAAAGCATGTAAAGACATTTCAGAGCTCTGTCAGCTGTTGGTTTACCACTGAATATCTTGCTTCTCTCTTCTTCCATTCTATCACTTTTTGCGTCGCTCATTCCTTCCATTGCAGTCTAAGCATTGACCTGTCTTTGTTACCGCAGCTTCAAGCACTAGCTTCCCAGCTAATTGATCTGTGGAATTTGATGGATACCACAGAAGAAGAAAGGGCCCTATTTAAACACGTTACCTGTAACATAGGAGCATCTGTCGATGAAGTAACAGTCCCAGGTGCTCTTGCTTTGGATCTTATTGAGCAGGTATGGTTTTTCCATTTCCTAGCAATAGGTATCTAGAGTAACTGGTGCTTTAATTCATTTCTTTCCTTTCTTTTTCATTGTGAAGGCTGCGGTGGAAGTTGAAAGGCTAGATCAACTTAAATCCAGCAGGATGAAGGAACTCGCCTTTAAGAAACAAGCTGAGCTCGAGGATATATATGCTGGTGCTCATATAGAAATAGATCCAGAGGCTGCTAGGGAAAGAATTATGGCGTTGATTGGTTCTGGCAATGTTGAGCCTGTGGAGTTACTAGCTGACATGGATGATCAGATATCGAAAGCAAAAGAAGAAGCCATCAGCAGAAAAGACATTCTGGACAAGGTTGAGAAATGGATGTCCGCTTGTGAAGAAGAGAGTTGGCTTGAAGACTATAATCGGGTATTAATGATTTCAATCTCTCTATCTCTGCTTGCTGGAGCGGGTGCTCATGCAGCATCTTTGTGCATTGTGCTTGCAGCAGGCACAACTGTGGCACAGCTTAAATGCTGAGAATGCTGAAGTAATGCTTTACCTTTATGATTTATTAGCTGAATCCATGCTCAAGTTAGCATCTATGATTAGTGGAATCACAAGATTTTTCATTCTTGCCAATTTGTTTTTGGCATGGACAAGAATTAGGGCTGCATAATCTTGAAAATGGTTGATATGTCCTCCAAATAGTTACAAAACCATCCAATTGCCACATTTGAGTATGAGAACAGATGATCTTGAGCACAATAGTCACCTATTAAGACCACTGGCAAAAAATAACCCACTCACTAATACCAATATTAATTAAAGATTGTACGTCTGCATAGTTACCTCTTTAAAAGTCATTATTAGTTGAAGCAGATACCGCCATTATTAAGTCGGGTAGGAATCTGCACAATGATAGTCTCCTCAATACAATCCTTTAAGCATCTTGTCCTTGTTATTGCCAGGAGTTTCACTCATGTTGGTACTTCTTCATTTACAGGATGATAACAGGTATAATTCAAGTAGAGGTGCACACTTAAATCTCAAGCGTGCTGAGAAGGCCCGAGTTCTTGTCAGCAAAATTCCTGGTAGGGTCATCAATTAAGTTGAACATTTTAGATCTTTTGCTGACATATAGAAGTGGCGATGATTGAAGGATAACTGATAGAGAATGCCTTTGAATGAACAGTGATGTTAGTTAGTATGTTTACTTGTTTAGTGTTGTTTGATCTTATTTATTTCATTATCTATCATATACAGGGATGTCATGTGAAGGGTTGTCATTTATTTTCTCACTTCATGCCATTGCAAAGTTTTGTCATGAACTGGATTAAGTTGTGGAGGGATGAACTGATGTTCTTCCGATTGCCAAGGCACTGTTAAGTCTGTTATTGCATAAAGCAGTGTGCACTTCAGTTGATGTCAGTTGGAATTTGTTTTATATAATACCAGAATCAGCATACAGTGTGAATGGCAATTGAAAAACAAAGCAATGTTGAATAAAACATGCCTTTCTTTAACCCTAGCAGTTCTTTACTTAGTCATATCCCTGTGGTAACTATAGCAATGGTAGTATTCTTGTTGATCAGTGTTCTTGTCTTGTAGCCTTGGTTGACAATTTGGTAGCGAAAATCCATACCTGGGAGGAAGATTGTGGCATGTCATTCACGTATGACGGCGTTCCTCTTCTGGCCATGCTCGACGAATATGCTATTCTAAGGCATGAAAGAGAAGAAGAGAAGCGGAGATTAAGAGTAAGCCCATAGATAATGGATCCGTGTAATTTGGGACATTGAATTTTTTTCGTATCAATTACAAGCAAGGTTTTTGCTTGGCCTGTGTTTAATTCTTGCTGTGCAAGAGTAGTGATTTTTATTCTCCCTTTGTTCGCATATTCTGAACTTCACAGGATCAGAAGAAGTTCCAGGACCAGCAAAGCACAGAACAAGAAGCCACTTTTGGGTCAAGGTCCAGTCCGGCTAAATCAACCAGTGGAAAGAAGGTGGTCGGTGCACGTGCAAATGGAGGTACCAACGGAACTCCTGGCCGACGGCTCTCTCTTAATGCATCCCAAAATGGTGGCCGGTCCATCAGCAAAGATGGAAAGAGGGATAACACAAGACCCGTTGCTCCGGTGAATTACGTGGCTGTATCGAAAGAAGACGCCGCCTCCCATGTTTCCAGCACTGAACCAGTCCTAGTGTCTCCTTAACAATGGATGCCGCGTAACTGTACTGCTGTTATCTGTATTTGCTGCTAAGATTTGTGTAGAGTTGCAATATTGAGTAGAGAAAATGAGAGCCTACGGTTTTTGGCTGTGTAATTTATGTAAGTTAGCATTGAATTGGGGCTTATATATATGCAGGAAAATTTCGGTGGATTGTGGAGAAAATAATATTGTAACTGATTCCCCGCTTTAAATGGATAAGTGGTATCTAGAAATATGTACATGATGGAAAGCTTACTGCGTGTGGCCATGTGCTCGGATTTAGCGGATTAGCAGAAGAAAGGTATCGGAATGATGACATTACGCAAGCAGTAGACCCGTTCAATCGCATCTTCTGGAATTTCTCTTCTAAAATAAGGTGAGCATGCACGAATACCAAAGGAAATAATTACGATGCAAGTTCCAAAACTTGTCGACTTTGTCCTCGTAAATTTTAAAACTTATCATTCTGTTCATTCAAGCTCTGGAATATGCAAGTTCATGCACTTTAAGTCATCTCTTCCATCGACGGAGCAAATTTACAAATTTGTTGACTTAAATGTACGAGATGAAGATCTTAAAATTTAAGCGTGCAAAATCGACAAATTTTACGACGTGGCCTACAATCATGCAGTACTAAACTGGGGAAGTTTCTATGCTCTGTGGTGCGCTTATAAATTTCACGTACAAAATGAACGGAACATCCACATCATGTAGCTGCTCTCTCCATCAGATTCCTTTTTAAGGTAGGTTGTTCCTCCCGTTCTTAGCACGAAATTGAAAAGCTACATTTGAAGTCTCGTCCGGATCTCAAGATCAGGATATTGCCTAGAGTCGGGCAAGAAAAAGATACAACTCCAACAAGTAAGAACAGGAGGACATGTAGCTACCGACACGTAAAAATAAGAAATAAAGCGTTGGCAACCCATAGTTAACAACTTCATCAAGAAGCTCTTCTCTTCGTCAAATTCCTTTCTGAGGGAGGTTGTTCCCCTGTAACATCACCTATTACTTCCCAAATCAAGGAAAGTAACGTCAGACGTGCTGCGAATCTTTATACAGGTTGATGATTCTTGCTTTTGTTTTAAATAGCTAATCACAAAATAAGCGGTGGATGGGACTGTGGGTTCGCGCATATTCCATCAGAAAATGAAATGATCGCTACGACTTTTGCATCGTAATCAAGTAAAAAAGCCTACCACTTCCCCAATTAGCGTTTTGCCTTTTCATGATGGTTTCTTGCATATGCTCAAGTAAAAACTTGCCGGATAGGGGGATCAACGTTAGGCCAATAACCGAAGTGGCCTTTATTTCAATTATCCAAATTGACTTATGCCAGACATGTTACCATGATTTACATTACAATGTGTAAATGTCATATGCTTCGACGGTTGTTCTCACATTTAATTTTTACCTTAAAAAATCCAGATAATCTTTCTTTCATTATAGAAATCTAAAATCCATAACGTAAATATCTTTTACGTTACTTAATTACAGGAAAAAACGTGTTTCACAAGAAATTGCTTTGAAAGGGTATCCGTTGTGCTTGTTATTGATTATATTCAATTGGGAGGTAACTTGTGCTGAAATGCAATCCTTTGTTTCGAAAATGACTATAACGTTCATGACTTGAACTTATTGCTTGTATACCCATCTAAACTCTCCATGCATTACTGTTGGGAAATTTTTTTGAAGTATTATTAACGCATAATTTTTTTTTACCACCAGTAAGACAAGTGAGGTACGCGGTATAGTTACAAAAGACATTTTTTACGGCGTGAGTAAAGTAGGGCGCTGTGCAGGCTCATAATTTTAACCTCGGAGCGATCAGCCGCATAAGGAAATAAAACGAGCTAGAGTTTTGAATTAAAGCCAGGCCCAGGGAGCGGAGCAATGAAATCGACAGCCACGTAAGAGAGAGTGGGGGAGAGAGGGAGGGGCGGCGGTGGTGGGCAGAGAGAGCCTCGGATCGACGGGGGTTCTTCTGCGGCGGCGGCGGCGGCGGTTCCGGCGAAACCGAGCTCCGGGCGGTAGGGAGGCGGGGGGAGGAGGAGGTGGAGGAGGAAGAGGGAGATGTCGGACCTAGACAGGCAGATAGAGCAGCTCAAGCGATGCGAGCCCCTGAAGGAGTCGGAGGTCAAGGCTCTCTGCCTCAAAGCCATGGAAATCCTCGTCGAGGAGAGCAACGTCCAACGCGTCGACGCTCCCGTCACTGTAAAAGTTCTCACTTCCCCCCTTTTTTTCTCAGCTTCCCACGCCGCCAGTCGAGCGTTTCGTTTCGTTTCGTTTCGTTTCGTTTCTTTTGGTTTCGAAGTAGTGGCTGCTGAGGGGGGCTTTTCGATCTAGGGCATGCTTTGGACCATCTCGCGTTTGCGTCTGCTTAGGGAGCTCCCCGGTCGTCTGTTAGGGCTTCTTCGCCTCCGGGGAACGGATATGCCCTGTGTTTCGGTCGATTGGTCGCCGTTGAGACTCGTGACAAATGGGTTTTACTTGAACGAGAGTGAGCCGTGATTTGATTGAATTGCTAGTCCTGGCCAGAACGATAATGATGGATGATGGTTCGCGTCGCTATTGTATTGTACTTTTACCGGCCGGCCGTGATAAGGTAGGGCTTCGAACGAGTAGAGAGCAACCATGTCTTTCTCTTATTTTTCAGCTAGGGCACGCTCAATCTGATTAGACCGCGAGGCTTTTGTACGCGTCATGGACGTTCTTGCCATGAATGAACGAATGAATGAATGAATGCATTGCGGGTTTAAATATCTAAACGCTGCTTTCCGCTTTTGTAGATATGTGGGGACATTCACGGTCAGTTCTACGATATGAAGGAGCTTTTTAAGGTAGGAGGCGATTGCCCCAAGACCAACTACTTATTTCTGGGAGATTTTGTTGACAGGGGATTCTATTCCGTTGAGACATTCCTACTCCTGCTAGCTTTGAAGGTACTGACTGTACTTGTCTCTCTTCTCGTTTATGGTTGTGAGGACGGTGTGGCTGTTTTAATTTAATTTTTGCTTTTCGCAATTTAATTTCTCGCTGGGAAGAACTTTTTAATTTACAAAATTAACTAGACTTAAGCAGCAATTTGTTGTATGCCATTCTATCCACAGTTATCACCTTTAAGGCAAACCCATTCCTTTGACAGGAATCGGGATGTGAAAAGGCAGCAATACTCGATTTATTGGTTGTAGTTTTTAAGAATGATAAGTGGCATTTCTGCTAGAGTGCAGACGAACTTCGCCTTGGATATGTTTTTTGTTAATCTTTCATGAGGATGAAGCTCTTTCTTTTTCAGTGATCGATGTAACCCACCTAGACATCCAGATATGGCAGACATTCTCCTAGAAAAATTTCTGTATTGATAGTAAAGAGGGGAGAGAATAATAGGTCAAGGTCGTTTTTCTGTTGTCTTTGTGCATACACTTGGTTTGCAACTGCAACGGCATTAGTTGGGGGGGAACTCCCTCAGGTAACTAGTGAATGAGGTTTACTTTTCTCCCCGAGGGAAAATAAAGTAAAGTATCTCCTCATGCGTGATTTTCCTTTGTCAGCTGCATTAAATGGATGAGGCATTATTTGGTGAAACAATTTTTCTGTTGTAAGTTGCTTCCTCAACACAAATCGCATAATTAATAGTATGTGACTATGTTGATATCAAAAACGAATTGATGTGACTTAATCACCCTTCTTTCGCCATGTCAGTCCTTATATTTGGTTTGACAAAGTTACTCTGCAATCAGGTCAGATACCCGGACAGAATAACATTGATTCGAGGAAACCATGAAAGCCGGCAGATCACTCAGGTTAAATGAATCTGTTCTCTTTGAAATCTATTTGATATAAAAGTCCTTTTATCTAAATATGTTTGTCCATGCTCTTTGAACAGGTCTATGGCTTCTATGATGAGTGCTTGCGAAAATATGGCTCTGCAAATGTGTGGAGATACTGTACCGACATCTTTGATTACTTAAGGTTTGTCCAGCATTTTATTCACTTGGGTACTTCACCTGTTTGCAATGCAACCATAGGGGTTGGCTTGTTTAAGTGTTGATAATTTTGGTTTAAATTGTAGTCAGTGGTTAAATATAGTCCGAGAGAACCTTTTCCCTTGGCATGCTTCATGACTGAATTTTGGTGTTCTCTGTTGAGACCAGAGAAAGTGTGTCCCTGGAAATTTGTGTTGGACAATAATTCCCTCTTTTCGTTCCATTCTTTTAAAATGAACCTTTTATGGTGAAGGTAAATGCATTTGACTGGATGAACATCCCAGTTGGGATTTTAGTTTGTGTCTTCTTAAGTAAGGTAAAGCATATGCATGCTGGTCATCTTGACTTGCTCGCAGAGTTCTTTAATAAACTATAGCTCCCATGGGAACAATGCTTTTTCACGTAATGCAAAAGTTTACCGTCATTCCAATATGCCAGTACTATACATTCTGCCAATCATGCTTGCTTCCATTTAATACTCCTTGAGGGGCAAGATAACTGTCTGATCACAGTTTGCTTGGTCATATGTATACAGTTTGTCGGCACTCATTGAGAACAAAATCTTCAGTGTCCATGGTGGTCTCTCTCCTGCCATAAACACGTTAGATCAGGTCGGAAAGATAATCTTATATTATTTAATTTTGAAGCTTCTCCTGAGAAAATTGAGTTGTAATGTCTCGATCCATTTTCTAGATTCGGACAATTGACCGCAAGCAAGAAGTACCTCATGATGGTGCAATGTGCGATCTCTTGTGGTCTGATCCTGAGGATATTGTTGATGGGTGGGGTTTGAGCCCCCGTGGTGCCGGTTTCCTATTTGGTGGAAGCGTCGTGACTGCCTTCAATCACTCTAATAACATTGACTATATATGTCGTGCACATCAGTTGGTGATGGAGGGATATAAATGGATGTTTAACAAGCAAATCGTGACAGTCTGGTCAGCTCCAAATTACTGTTACAGGTAAGTAGTCAATTTACAGTTTATCCTTTAGTTGTCCAAGATTTCGGCGTTTTACCTCATGAGTCGATATGTTGCAGATGTGGTAACATAGCTGCCATTCTGAAGCTTGACGAGGACTTGAAGTATGAGTTTATTCCATTTGATGCTGCACCACAGGTTTGTGTGCTTTACCGATGTTCAGATTGATGTCTCATTCAAGCATTTTCAAATATACGCAAGATGTAAAAGTCTATATGGCATCCATTTGCGGTCCGATAGCTGATGGACCGTGTGGTGAACTTTTTACTCGCCGAAGAAGGGGCACACATTCATATAACAGTAGATTCACATGAATTAGGTTGTCATGAGATGCATTTGGCTCACTGAAATTGGAGAGCGGATCTAATACACATTTGACATGAGTAATTGGGATCTCCTGTATTTTTTGGACTAAAGATGTGAATTCTTGCAATGCATGACAGCTCTCTTTTATTTCACTTCTGGTAACTATGTTTAATATGTTCACATCCTTGGAAACATTCTCATAACATGTCCGCAGTCCCTCGTCTTTTCTTTCAAGGCAGAGCCACCCCCATTAATTGATGTGGCTCGTGAATGCATATAGGCTTATCGCTTGAAGATTATTCTGAAAATGATCAATATCATTCGAGAAGGATCTAACCTGCAATTGTTAATTTGCAATACAGCACTTTCAGATGCATCTAATTTTGTTCTTTTCTTCTTTCTGGTTGAACCTAACCATGATATGTTACAGGAATCAAGAGGCACTCCTGCCAAAAAACCGGCTCCAGATTACTTCCTTTGATTTTATCTGTGAAGATTAACTTTTTATACATCAAAGATGATTTGCATTCATGTTGAAGATGGTCAGATGGGCCATTCCATCAAGCCGTTGCATTGGGTACTTCATCACCAGCTCATACAGGCAGGGTTTTGGCCTTCGATCATCTGTTTGGGTTGTTCGTTTTGCCTCAAAAAAAAAAAAAAAAGAGAAAAAATTCACAGGCTTTTACCATCTGTAATGTTTTGATAGTGTGTATTAAGTAGTGGTATATTAGAGACCCACCTGAGAAGAGGACCATCATTCTTGTTTGTTTAGAAGATGAAGTCACGGAATGGGTGCTTCCGTTGAAAGAGATATATTGAAAAGCTGGACATCTAAGAGGAATTTCTCAAGAACATCAATTTTCGGGAAGATTTCCCAGATTCATTCTTGTTTTTGTCTTTGGGAAGAAATAAGATTGATGGTGTCCATTGTTGACTTTGATGTGTTTCCTCTCTCTCTGTTGGTGTTAATTGTGCATAACCCGGAAGGTGTATGTGGTTCAAAGGCGAGACTAGAAACCTTTTCCCGATGGAGTTGGTTATTTTGTGAACTATTGAGGCGATGCAATGGTTTTGATCCGTGTAAAATTAGTGAAAGCCCTTATTTGTAAGAATATTATTCTTTTCTCGTGTTTCTGGATTCCGCGTATTTGGATTCTCCATATATGAGAGAGGAGTGGACGGATGTCAAGTTGTGACGGGGGTTTGTGTAGATGATAATTTTAAACACTGAAAAGTGGCGGACGGCGAGAGATTTAAGAAAAAACGGTTGAATGGAATCATCCTGATGGGACATTAGGTGCGAGGTTAGTTCGGTATTTTTGGCTTTATTTTTGGGACATTGAACTCCGGGTGGCTATCGAATGCTTCGCAGTTATGACGCCCAGAAATGCCGATGGTCTCTCTTTATAATTTTATTGATGGAAAAAAAATAAAATAAAGATATACTACTTTATTATTTCGACGGAATGAATGAATTTACTCTATAGTATAGATGAAAGTAAAAGGGAAATGAGGGCCTGCATGGTAATATTTTTGTTCCTTAGAATTTATGTTATTTTGTTTCCCGGAACAAAAAAAAAAACATAAATTCGTTTGATAACGCCAAGTTATTTTTCTGTTCTCCGGAATAAAAAGTTAGCTCGGAAATAGATTTGGAGTAGAAACAAGAAACAAAAAAAAGTTGCTTCTTGCTCCCGGGAATAATTTCTAGAAATAAGTCAATTTTTTTTTTCTTTTGGTCCTTTCTCTTGCCACAGCCACCTCCAACAATCGGCGGTCAGCCGTTGGCAATTCATGAGCAAAAATAAAAAACGAATAAATACAAAAAAGAAATTGTTTCGTTACCAAACGCATTTCTATTCTTTTTCTATTTCAAGAGTATAAATTTTGTGTAGTTACCAAACGTGTTCTTTTACTCGTAAATTGTAGGGGTGTGCAAAATACCCGGGAACCGCCCGGACCGCCCGGAACCGCCCGAAACCGGCGGTTCTTGAGGGAACCGGTCCGGTTCTCGGTTCCAATTTTTCGGAACCGGTGGATACCGGTCCGGTTCCGGTTCCATGGGCGGATCCGCCCACCTGGACCAGACCGGAACCTTTTTAATATTAAAAAAAACAAATTACTAAAAGAAACCCTATATTATATCTCATCTCCTCACTCCCTTCGTCTTCGGTTCTCTCTCTCTCTTTGTCTCTTCCTCGGTTCCTCCTAATCCTATCGCCATTTTGATTCCTCCTCGAGTGTCGACGCCGCCGCCGCCGCTCCTCCACCACCACTGTTCGCCCCCTCGCGTCGGCCGCCACCCGCCACAACCGCGGAAAATTGTTTCACGACTGTTTAATGTTGAAAACCCGACCATAGACCTCCTCCCCTCCTTCCCAACTCATAGACCCGACTGTTCTATGTTGAAAACCAAAATTGTTTCGTGTCAAGATCGGTTCCATGGATCCACCCGGGAACCGGACCGGACCGGCGGTCCGGTTCCCGGGTGGATCCCGGTTCCAATTTTTCAGAACCGGTCCTTAGCGGGCGGTTCTCGGTTCTAAGTCGGGAACCGCCCGCCCGGACCATGCACACCCCTAGTAAATTGTTCCCCATAATAGAAATAGAAAATAATTATTTCTGAAAAAAAAAAAAAAAAAAAACTCTTCCCCAGCCAAGAAACTTGTCATGCGCAGCCTAAGCTTTTGTTGTTAAATAATCGTTTTATTCTCGTATATTTTCATGTTTTATATGAATATTGTGTCAGGAAAACGGATGAATGTTATTTCAAAAGAGAAAAATCGAAATTTTTAGTCTGAAACGTCACTGCAAATTTCACTTTTTTGCAACTTTACAACGTTTAGGACATTGCATGTGCAGATTTTGCATATGCAAATACTAAAATGATAATAGTGTAATTATAGGTAAAAGTCTAAGCCCGTCATGTGATGAATAATCCTAAGTCCGAGTTAGAATTTTAAGATCGTCTTTGATGAACATGGAGGTTTTGGTGTTTTTAAGAATGAGATAAATCGAGTCATTTCCATGCCAAACTCTACGTCATCACGTGACGTCATCAAATCAATTTAATCATCGTCTTTTTTAAATATAGCACGTGATGTCATTAAATCGATTCATTTTCAAAACGAACATAAATGAGTTCATCTCCGGATGTTCCTTCGCATCAATTATCATTGCGTCCCTATTTATGGAAATCTCATTTTCTTTCCAGAAACGCGTATGCCAAGTCTCGGATTCTCAAACTCACTGGAGAACCGAGAACCGAACGACCCAAACCTAAGTAGGATTGCTAAAATAAGTTTGCATGGAGGGACAATATAATTTTCTCATTATGGGGATGTGCCTAGACATTGATATATTATTTCCAAAAATAAATGTACGGAAGTAGCAGAAATTATTTCACAGAGCATTTCCTCAAGGGCTAGGAACCGTAAGCGGGCAATCCCGGGCGTCGCTCCGGCCCACGAGCTGGTTCGGACCGGCCCGAAGAAAAGCCCAAAAAGAACCCGGCCGTGCCCCCCCGCAGATCGGAATTCACGATGCCCTAACTTTCCCCTGCGCAAAGAAGGACCCGGCTTATATAATACAGCCTACAGGGCACCGAACCGGTTCGAACAGTGGAATCCCTCTTCTCTCGCTCGCTCATTCGTTCTCTCTCTCTCTCTTCCCCCCTACCTTTCTCTCTGTGCGCCCTCATCTCGCAACCCAAACCACGACCACCATCTCTCTCTCTCTCTCTCTCCTCCTCCCTCGCATGCGCAAATATTATCTCAAATTACAAACAAAGAGAAGCTTCCCCTAATTTACCCGCCAAAAAGGTAAAATTCGCTCGTCGGATCTATTGATTTTCGTCACCGCGAGAGCGAGCATCCACATTTCAAACTCGCTTCCCCCTCCCTCCCCTCCCCACGCGCTCGCGCTCTCTTCCCCGGCTCTCGCCTCGTCTCCTAGGGTTTCGTGTCTCGCGGCTCCTCCTCCTTCTCCTCCTTCACCTGTTCGATCATGCCTCCCGTCTCTCTTTTTCTCCTGTGCAGGTCCCCCGCCGCGGCGGCGCGTGGGCTCCTCCCTCTGACGGATGGATTCGGGGATCGCTCTCTCGGCGGACGGCTCGGCGGCGACGGGGCAGAGGCGAGGGGCGCCGGATGGAGGAGCTGGAGGATCGGCCGCCCCGGCCGCGAAGAGGACGAGGTTCGAGGGGGCGGAGTTCGGACGGGTGGCGGAGATCGTGATGGTGCTGGCGGCGATGGGGAGGATGCGCGGGGGCAGGGATCCGACGGAGGCGGAGATAGGTTTGATGATGGAGGCGCGGGAGAAGCTGGCGTCCGCGTGCGCGGCCTTGGCTCCGGAGGATATTGTGGCTGGCGATGCCGTGGGGCGCGTGATTGAGGATTTGGGGCTCAATGGAAAGCACAAGGATCAGAGGTCTGGTTACGCGGTTCCGAAATTGTCGATTGCTGAGAAGCTGACGTTTGCAAAGAGGAAGGTACGGTCTTCGCTCTGCTTTTCGTGTTTGCTACAGCTTTCGCTTGATTTCCCAAAAGATTGGCATGTGCTGCTTTATGGAGTGGATAGAGGTGTAATTTTTCAAGGGTTTCTGGATCACGTCGGGGCTACGTATGGTTTACCTAGTTGCTCAAAAATGTACATTAGTGCAGTCCTGAAGTGATATGTCTCTAAATGCCTTTTTCTTTCTGAGAAATAGACAGCAACAGAGAAGCAGTTATCTTATGACTTATCATTAGTAATCTCAATGCTAGAAGCTTGAAGTTGCTATATCGTGAAGGTGATAATGCGGGGAGTTATTAATTTGAATTCTTGTAGCTCAACGCCTGGGAATTTTTATTAAGTGCGCTGTGAGTTTCTTTTTTGTACACTGGTGAAATTGGCATCATGAAGTCCTCTGCTGTTCCACCATGTTAGTTAGCCAATATACTGAGAGCGTGGCATGTTTAAGTTTCTTCAACTTCTAAGGGAGTCCGGTCTGCTTCTCTGTGTGCATGTGTTTTTTTTTTTTTTTTTTTAATAGAAAAAATAATTTATGGGGAAGCTTGATGAAGCAAAATATAGACTGATCTTAGGGGCTCATAAAACTTAGGGACCATGTGATTAGATACGGGATTATCACCTAGCTTTTATATCTCAAAAGGAAATAATTGCTCTTTATTTACGAGCGTTACGATATATTAGTCATCTTTGGTTTAATGAGTTATTTACCTGAGGTGTTGCCTTTTATGTTTACCTGTGTGGTATCTTGGATGAGGAGTTATCTGTTCACCTTCTCTACTAGATGGAAGAATCGAAGAAGTTCCCTTCCCATACAACTTCTTATTTACCCCACTTGTCACAACCAAGTTTTGCTGCTACTGCCGAAAACCGTGGGATGGCACCTGTTGTTCGTACAATTCCATCGGATAAAGTTAATCAGTCTCCCCTTTCTTCCGGAGTCATCCCAGTTTCTTCTGCTACGGCTAATGTTTCTTCTGGAAGCTCTGTGCCATACCAGCTTCCACGAAGTGAAATAAGGACGTCGACTGCTTCTAGTGGGATATCTAATAGTCATATAGGAAGAGATTCTTCTGCAATGCTTTTGCCTAAGGTTGATCAAGCAAACAATGTGAATCAGGCAGGACCTCATATCTCAACTAAACCTTCACAAGGTAATTTTCCGATTATTCTTGACAATTCTACCATCAGACTTTGTTTCCTTTTGCTTTACGATACAAGGGTTAATTTCCTTACCTTAGTGGCCTTCAGCTGCACAAGCTAAACTGCTGTAAGTTCCACGTTCATATGCTTTTTTGTTATTTTGCAGCAACTTATGCAAATCAACCATCTGTGAATGCTCCTTCCTGGTCCCTACAAACCCAACACGCCTCGTTATCTAGACTAGGAATGGGAAATAATATTCCTAGTAATACATTGGGCCAAGTTGAGCAAGCCGCTACGTCAGGGTCTGCAGCGCCTCCTCTTGCAGCAAGAAACCCAACACATAGACCATTCACTTCACAAACTGCTGCTGCACGTCTGCCCACCATGCATCATCAACCTTTTCAAGGTGTCAACTTTGTTTCTCCACCTTCAAGTTACGCTAGTCACTACGAAATTGCTAAAAATATTCAGAAGATCTTAACTCCAAAGCTTCCTGAGCATCCTACATGGACTCCTCCTTCAAGGGAGTATATGAATAAGGCATTGATTTGCCAGCTTTGCCAAGCTACTGTCACTGATGTGGAAAGTGTGTTACTTTGTGATGCTTGTGAGAAAGGATACCACTTGAAATGCTTGCAGTCGCAGAATCAGAAAGGGATACCTAAAGCTGAATGGCATTGCCAGAAATGCTTGGCACTGAGCCATGGGAAGGCCTTGCCCCCTAAATATGGTCGTGTGATGAGAAACTTAGGTGGTCCAAAAGTGGCCCCTAATGCTACTGGTAGTCATTCATATTCAGAGAAGAAAGTTAGAACTGTGGATTTGAAGTTCAATCAACCAAAGATAACTACGAATGGTGTCTCCTTCTCACAAAATGCGATAACAACAAATGGTGTCTCCTACTCACAAAATGCTGCTGCTGTTATTGGTGCCGGAAAAGGTCATGCTACTACTGGCTCTGATTTGCAAATTCCAAAGGCCAGAGAAATGCGGGAGAATGATCTCTGTCCATCTAAAAAAGAAGTGGATCAGAAGCCTTTTTCTGAATCTGGGATGAATAGGTCAGGGAAATCCAGGGATCCCACTTGTGGTTCTCCTCTTGGTTTACTGAGTGAAAGATCCAAGGAGAACAGGGAAAAATCTGACCCATTTGTGCATTTTGATAAACAAGAATGTGAAGTAAAGCCAGAGCTTCCCACCAGCTTATTTGAGTCAGCAAATATAGAATCTAGTCTGCCTTCATCTTCACACAGTGCGTCAGACGTTAACCACTTAGAAAAGAAAATTTGTACTGAAGTCTCCTCTAAAATGTTAGATAATAATGATTCCACCATCAAAGATGCAGAAAAGTCCAGTGCAGAAGACCAGCAAGATTCTACTTCAAAATATGATGTAAAGCAAGTGGGCCAAGATGACAGACGGCCAGATCATGTTCAGAGTTCTGAAACTAGTACTGGAAAGAGAGAGTGTGTTGGCTTCTCTTCGGATGTTGCCCAGAGTTTTGAGTGGATTGGTGATGCACTAGAAGTTGTCAATGGCAAGACATATTACTCTTCTTGCTGCGTTGGTGGAATAACATACAAAGTGAAGGAGCATGCGCTTTTTCGTTTGAGTAATGACAAATCGACACCATTTAAACTTCAGGTAGGGCAGTTTTTTCAATAATGATAATTATTCTTCGTTTGCCCAGGAAAAATTAGGTGGCCTTATTTCCAAAAGCTTGTAACGTACTTAGCAGTGTCCTCGAAAATGTCCATATTCAGTAAATTCGGCATGATAAGCTAATTGAATACTTTGTTTTTAAAAAGCTTGTAATATACTTGGTAGTGTACTTGAAAATGTCCATGTTCAGTAAATTGGGCATGAAGAGCTAGTTGAATTTCTCTGCTCCTTGATCTTCACGTGGGGAAGACAATGGTTTCTTTGCAGGCAATGTGGGAGGATAGCGAAACTGGCTTGAAGTGGTTTGACATTACCAGGTGTTATTTTCCTGGTGACTTGCCAAATAATGTGGCTCATCCATTTGTCCCTGACAGCAATGAGGTAATACTTTATCTCCAGGAGGCAGATTCATCTGTAGGATATAACAAGTAAACCTGCTTGACCTGTGCACGTCTTTTGAATTTTGTTATTGTCGTCTTCTACCCGCCGTGATTATTTTTGGCATAACCTTTAAGTCACAGTTAATTTGATGATCATAAATCTTGCTGCTTGGTACTTCATCAACACTGTGATCCACTGTAGGTATTGGATTTGATGTGTACTAATCTTAATTGCAGGTTTTCGAATCTAATCATAATAGTAGTGTAATGGCACACTTGATTCAAGGCCCGTGTGAGGTTCTTCCCCCTGCGAAATATAAAGAAGAAACTGAAAGACGAAGTCATTTAGGAACCGAAGCGAATGTTAGATTGAGACCTCTCTTTCTGTGCAAGTATGTATAATTATTACATTTGTTTAATTGTTGCTTGTTTGCACATTCAATTTCGTCTGCTTTTCTTCAGAACCATCTATGCATCTCTAGCTATGCTGGTGTGGGCATGATTCAGTGTAACTTTATTGGCCTCTCTTCATTTGATGAATCAGCATATCACCCTCATTGGACCCGTGAGACTGTGAGCTTGATTTACATTTACCACCCTGCATCCAAACAAAACCAACCCAGGCATTTTCAATGTTAAATCATAGATGTGCAGCTGTTTAACCCACTGTTTGCATGTTTTAGTCACATTTTCGAAAGAATCAAACAGTATTCATTTGTGTATTCATTTGTGTATTCATGTCCCAACAAAAATAGGATGAAGAACCTCATGTTTTACCATTTTGAGTTAATCTTAATAATTACTTGAAGATATTGCTAATAATCCATAGGGTATAATGTTCTCGCTGTTGTTATCCTATGTATAATGTTGACTTCAAGACCAGGTCTAGCTAGCCTCGACCTTCTTTCGTTTTAACACGTGAAAACCTAGATTGAGCCGGAGTGATGTCATTTCATTATACGCAATCAATTTATATTGATCGCATCAGTGACAAAAACCAGCATCTGATCTGAAAGGTTAGGTAGATGATAACACTTTGTTTGTGTGGTTACTTGCGAGCATATATAACTTTGATTATGCATGAACTTATCTTCCTTATACCTCTGCATAACCTGTCCTTAGAAATTGCTCAACCTGTTTTGCTATTCACCTGCATCCTGTTAGTTAAAAAAAAAAAAAAAAACATACTATCTACAACGGTGCAGTGTTTATTTGCATATTGATTTTTTAATCTTATTTGTTTTTTTATTTTTTATTTTTTTGGCAGTTGGTTTTATGATGAACTGAAAGGTCATTTTCAAGCTGTTTCCATTTAGTTTGGCAGACGCATCCTTTAGGCACCAAGACAGCTTTAGCCAGTGGTAACTGCATGGTCCTCATACAATCAGGTATATGCCATACCATCCTTAAGGTTTGTTGAAATGCATTGAGCACATTAGGGTAATCATCACGAATTATGTCATAATTTGATTTAGGCAACTCTTCTTTGAGAAACCTTCTTTTCTTTTTGTAAATTGTTAAGACTTTCATCAGTCATGGTTGCTTGGCCATAGTGCAGTGTGCCTCGCACCTGGCAGACAAGATTTCTTGTCAGCAAGGGGTGGCGACTAAGTTGAATTTCAGTGTAGGAGGTCATGTAACTTTTGGTCTTCAGTCATTGTCATGTGTTGCCTTCGAATTGAATCTACTATGACATTAGAGCTGCTGATACGATGATTGGATGAGTATAGCCTGTTCAACTCTACCTGATGGAGCGCCTTGAACTACGTTAGTTGCTCGATTCTATCAATGCAGTAGGTAGTGAGCTAGGGACTAGCGAGGATTGGGGTTTGGAATGGCTTGACCTGACAAGGTTCTGGAACTTGACCATAACAGAGTATCCTGTGAAGTTTGCATAAGTTGCTATGAGCAGATACTTCTCTTGCTCACTTAAAGCTTCACCGAGCTGCATTGTTATATTGATAGCATCACCACTAGATTTCATGAAGAATTCATGTAAAAAGTGATCTTGCATGCCCTTTTGTAGTCCATTTCTCCTGTATATCTGATACCTTCTGGCCCTATTTGGCAGGAAATATGCTCTGATGGGGAGGCCTGCAAGACCTTTTGTAAAATATGTAGATGTGGCCTTTTAGTGTTTCTTAAGAAATTATTCTGTGATTTTCCCATCCCTATTTTTTCTAAGCGTTAGTCTTTTAATCTAAGCCCTTTTTGTTTTTGTTTTATTTATTTATTTATTTATTTGGGCAATAATTTAGGTCGAGGTAAATCTGTAAGTCGCCCTTGTACGCTTGTTCGCGGCAAAAGGCAGACAGAGCGTACCCTTGTTTTCATAGGTATTGGTCCCAACTTCAGATATCCGCCTTTCGCAGCCAATTTTTTTGGGTAAGTTGGTAGCACCATTGGCATCCTCGTGGTTTCGCCCATTTGCGTCTGAACAATTAAGACGAAGCAATAGCCGAAATAATGATGTGTCGATGAAACAGTTGTAGATTAGCCCAGTCGTTTGCCCAAACCCCCCGACTCGGCCCGAGTATTCACCTAAATGAGACCCGACAAGGCCCAATGGAGACTTCGGCCACGAAAAGCCCAACAAGCGCCAAACCAGGACATGAGAAGTTCGTCCTGGGCCCAACGTCGGGTCTAATAAAATTGACTGCGCCGAACTTGCCCTCAATAAAGACTCCATTAAGGCCCTTTTCCAGCCTAATAAGGTCTGATCAGGCCCAACATAAAGGCCCATTTCTGGCAAAATAATTATGTGGGCCTGTAGCCGGAAGAAAGAACCCTCAGCAGGGCCCAACTAGGCCCAATAACCAAAGGCCTAGTTTGGGCCGAATGAGAAGCTATAAACCCAACGTTCGGCCCAAACAACGGTCAAACACGCCCAATTTGGGCCCAATAGGTCCTTAGATCATGGCCCCTCGGCCATAATTCGGCCCAAAATTCCATTTGGGCCCAGTTTCGGGCCCAATAATTTCTCTATAGGGCTCAACTTCGTTCCTCACCCCCACAAGGCCCAAATTTACCCAATTTGTGGCCCATTAAGACCCAAAAGTACGGCTCAAATAAATGTTGACCCAACAATGCCCTTTTTGGCCACACGAAAATCATATGCCCAATTTTCTGCACAAATTGGGGCCCAATAGTTATCCATATGGCCCTACTTCTGGCCCATAAAGAAAGGCCCAACAAGGCCCATTTTCGGGCAACCAAAAAATCCGAGCCGAAGGCCTTCAAGGATGCAAAATTTGGGCCCAATAAGGCCCGGCTTGTACCTAAAAAACCCAAAGTAGACCTAAAGCATAGTGCATTAGACATGCCCCTTTGCGTACTGTGCCTCTACTGGACCCAATGGACCAATTAAGCTGCAGGCCCGTGTGCATTTACTTCCAAGGGACCAAGGGACCATTTGTAGGACAATTGTGGCCGTGTCCATGAGGCTCAACGAAACTGCAGGCCTTGTACTAGTGGGCCGCGCTGATGACACGCGGTTATAAGCCCAACCCGAGTCACCTTAAAGGGCCGATGGGTCCATTTGTTAGGTGATCGGGGCCTACCATTGACATCAATAATAACAGCTACATCCTAGTCCCGCCAGACCGGTTCAATATTTTCTTCACCAAAGCGGCAGCAAAATACCACCAAGCCCAAAGATCGGGGGCTCGACGGGCGACTAATCCCATCACGCAGTGGGATTAAAGACCTGCCTAGAGCTCATTTACCTAATCTGAGCGCAAACAGCAAGAGGAACCTCCATCGACCTCCGGGATACTTACATATGAGGAAAAAGTGACCCAAGACCAGCCTCACCTGGCTCTAATAAATGCCAAAACAAATGAATAATGGCTTTACCGTCCGCAACCAACCAAAAAATAAATAAATAAGACCCATATGAACAGCCATGTGAACGCTGGCAAAAACCTTTGGTATTTCGCATCCTTCGTACTTGGTGCACGAAATCAGACGGCAGCTAGCAATATAGATACACATCATGTCCCCACCCCATATTCTCACACCGTACGAAATTTATATCCCTTCAACTACTCATTCCTCCACGAATCAAGCCTTCCAGGATGCAGACCGTAGCATCAGCGATTAATTTTTTGACTGACCTGCCGACGGATTTGTCAGCAGTTCCAGAGATTTTCGCAAGAAGTCCACTGCAACGGAAACATCATCAAATGCTAATGCCCCAACAGCAAACCTAGCAGCTTTGTGTGCCTCGGCGATTTTTTCAGCTGGCGGCTGGTAGTTACTGTCGTATTTGTAAGCTTCTGCAGGAGGAGCTTCTGGAGCAGTTCCATTTCGGCTGCCAGCCCCATACTGAGCGGTTGAAGCATTATTTTTTGAGGTTTGATGATCTGACTGGGGAGGGTAGGACGCATCTTGGCCTTGGTAGTATGAAGAATATTGAGATGGGACGGATGAGAGGTTACTTTCCGTGAAACTCGGATAGGATTGGAAATGGGGATATGAGTAAATAGGGGTCTCCTGAGAAGGATAATTATTTGGTATGTGTTGTTGTGATTCTGATAGGTAAGTGTGTGGAATATTCTGCTGTGGTTCTGAAGGATAATTATGTGGCATCTGTGGCAGTTGTTCTGAGGGATAACCATGTGATAAATGCTGTTTCACATCTGAAGGGCGATTCGGAGACGCATGTGAGGATTCTTGTGCATAGTTTGGGGGAGGGTGTGGAGATTCTTGAGGATAGTTTAGAGAAGGGTGTGAGGATTCTTGAGGATAGTTTGGAGGATGGTATGATGAGAAAGTAGAACTTGCAGCTTTTGTGATTGGAGGAGAAGGTGGCTGAAAGTCATGAGACGGATAAGTGGCAGATGAATAAGAGCTAGAAGATGGAGGAATGCCTGCGGAGTGATGGTGTTGGTGGTCCAATTTCTCATGGACCAGAGGTGATGAATCAACTTCTGGTCCAGCATTGGAGAAAGCAGATTCACTAGGCCCCAGGTCCTGCAAAGGAAACTACATAATTAATCCTACAGGAAGCCGTGTGGGTGAGCATCACAGCAAAATAACAGAAATTCCCAACCCCCACCCTGCCCCCCACAAAACAAATAAAAAATAACACCAGGGAAAAAGAGGAAAGAAAGAAACCCAAAACTCAAGCAAATAGAATCTGAGTCCAACAATAATGCATGTAGACCCAATTTTGGATCATTTGCTTTTCAGACCACTAAATTAATGAGAATGAACTTTGCCACTTATTGAAAAAGAAGTATCACAGGTGTTAGCACCAGAAAAACCCAGTTTAGCTTCAAAAATCATAAAAGAAAATATTCGAGGATTAAAAAGGAAAAAAAAAAGGGAAATAAAGAGAGAAAACAGAAGAGAAAGCTAATGCCTGCCTCTACAGAGGTGATCAATATTCGAGGATTAACAGGAGCGAAGCGAAGCCAGTCAAAGGGAAAAAGATCCCACTCTCTTTCCAGACGCTTATATGAAACGGACTAGATATTGGAACTTTGGGTGAAAAGTACTCTTCTATTACTACATTTAAATCCTTTTTTCGCTTCTGATTGAGCTTACCAACCATGTTTACATGAGGGCGCAGGAAAGAATGGCAATGAATGCGCATGGATGAGTAAACCCCCAACACAAAGGCAACTTTACAAATACATGTGAATTGGGAGTGGATTTGGTGACTTCTAATAAAAGAAGAATTTTAATATGGTAGGAACGTGTTATTAGTTTTATTAATTTACTTAAACCAACGGTCGTTTACAACAAAACACTCAAAGCCAGAAAAATTACATTTTGGTTCCAAAGTGTTACCAAACATCACAAGTCTGGTAATTATCAAACTTAATTTTATACGATTTGGTTATAACTTATTAGCATTGCCATGGCTAACCTAGCCTCCATCACTGAGGACCAACAAGGGGTATAGATATTTCTATCTATAGATTCTTCTAGAAATCCATCCAGTAGACTCCGCATGGTTGAGTGGTTCATTTGGGGAAAAAAATAATTATTTTAACGATGCCTATTGTCACAAACACTAGATTCATTGGGAGAACATAAATAGCTCAAGCCAACATTGGTTTTAACCAAATAGGACCTAAAGGACCTACTATTCATATTATCTGCGAACAACCGCAATAAATGCTTGAATGTGAACCACAACCATAATGGCAAATCAAAACAAGTCTACCCCTCACGTGACACAGTCTTGACTACTGGTACGTTGTCCCAAAACACAGCTAATTGCATACAAGGAACTATCAACAACACGAGATGGAGAAGGGGTGGGGGTGGGAAAAACCAAAGTACACTTCCTGATTAAAACCATATCACAAATCTGGGTGGATGTAATAGTATGATTCATGGCATTACTAAACTAGCCAATGACACAGGACGAAATAACAAGATCTCATGGAAGAATTCAGTAGTGTGACAGAGTAAATAGATTCATTAGCAACTATTAAAGGAAGAAAAGAAACGTACATATGAACCACTCGGTGTACTTGATGGCATAAAGAGTTCTTCATCACCAGAGGGCGGCCCAGGTACTGGCTTCCTTCCTTCTTTCAAGGCTTTCCTTATATCTGCTGCCTTCCATGCAGCATACTTCTGTTTTTGTTCAAGCTGTCAATTAAAGCCACAAAAGAATTACCATCAATATTCGACATCTAAGTACTTGATAGCCAAGAACACGGAGTTTCAAGCATTCCACTGGAATAATGAATTAACACTGGAGGGCAGAGAATTTTTGGGACAATCAATTATGGAATTGAACCTATTTTTCAGCACTGTAAAAATAAGTGAATTTTCAATTTGATGAATTGATTTTATCTTAATGGAGATGTCGAGTTATAATTGCTCTAATTACAGACAATACCATACAAGTAATATATTTCTCATATCCAATAACCATTTCCAGAAAACGTAATGGAGATCATGCATCGTGATTGTCTTAATATTTGTCAATGAAGAATGTGCAATTAAAAACTAAATCAAAACATTAAGGCTGGCCAAGAAAATGGCCCAGCCCTTATATATGTTGAAAGCTTACATCTGGCTGAAGAGGACCAAATTGGCTGAGAATCTTAAAGAATATGCTAGCAGCATAAAATGTTTTTGCAGTATTCCTGTAACAAGAATTCAAGGAGATTCTGTTAATCAACTAGCCTTAAAAGAAAAAAGAAAAAAGAAAAAAAAAGGATCAGCATCAGCATTTTTTACTTCTGTTCAAACTGTGATTTCCTCAAAGACTATAAATAAAGGCATGCAAAAGATCTATACAAAATGCTATGTATCAGATGTCAGTTTCCTATCAATAAAGAAATTTCTTAAAATACTTGAGGTGCTGTAAAAATAAAGAAGGATCATGCAAGAGTCATACTTTTCAATATTTGAAAGAATAAAAGCATAGAGAAACTAAATTAAGGTAAAATTTGAAGAAAGACTAAAGTTAAAAATCAAATCACATTCAAAAATGAGAAGTCAATTAATCATACAAATCAGCGCGCCCAGCACGATCTTGTTTGTCTGCCTTCCCAAACACATTCAAGGCAAAACCCTCCAGATGCAAACTGTCTTCTGGCCCCAGAGTTAGTGATTTTTTGTCCTGTTAAAAAACAAAGATAGCTAGCAATGAGAACAGAGCAGTGCCAGGATCAATCAAATTTAAGGAAGCTGGACAAAAATACATACATAAATACATATATAAACACAATGACAGCTCTCGAAGCATGAGAAGGATCAAGACATCCCCCCAAAAGAAAGCCAATTGAAAAGGGCGATAAAAACAGTGGATAGTTTGCACCGCTACACTATTGTCTTAGTTCAGGATATTGGATATAAAATACGATATTCTAAAGATTGTTCCTTCACAACTATGACCTGTTGAACATGCTCTATGCATAAAGTGAAACTCTAGTAGAAAAAAAGAAGACAAAGACATACTGACAGAAGGCTAATTGATGCGATGGCTGTGAAATATACAATATGAATTGGCAGCATAAACAAAATCTTGCAACAATGACCTTCATACCAATTCTAGCAACACTCTATCCGATGACTTTGATTTTACTTGCCAGATTAACAGCAAGGATTACATCACGTGCCTAATACAAAGTCAATTTGATTCAGCCAATAGAAAATGTGTCACGCTCATTTGAAATGGCCATTGAACTAAAAATTTTGCACATTTAATAGAGATGATTGGCCACTAGGATGGATCTAACTACAGTCTCAGAAAAACACATGTGAAGGCCAAGAATAGACATGAGTGCTACTTTTACACGAACAAAGTGTCTCAATTACATTCACAGAAATCCTTCCAAATATACAACCACCGGTTGGGAAACTGATTGTTTAAGCTGGCTTGTCTCGGGATTGTTAAACTTTTGAATATACTAAATACCTACCATCCATTGTTCCCAGACTCCTAAATGTCAGAAAGCACGTGAAATGTTTGCAGGTAGCTAAATCTCTCTCTTTTTCCTTTTCTTTTCTTTGAGTCAATCAAAGCAGATCCCAAATCATTTTAGCACATCGAGACAAGGCAACTGGTGCAGTATCTGCATGGAGCCTCAGAACCAACAGTACGTGCTTGCAATTCGATATGTACATAGTGGAATTAGGGATTGTTTCCTTTTAAACTATCTCAGGCGAACATTTGCGAAAGGACCACATATTAATGGAGCAATTGCCGGCCACACTGGGGTAAGCAGCAGTGCAACAAGAAAACTATTGACCGGAGCCTAAAGAGATGCGTCCGATGCTCATCATCACATGCATTTAAACAAGCAACATACGTATGCTCGTGGATCGGCCGCGAAACTAATAGTCAAATCTAGCGAACGTTCACACGCACGAGCCACGAAGAAGAAACGGTAGATGCTTTAGCATAAGGTGGCGATGACCGAAACCTTCTCGAGCTGTTTTATGAGGGAATTGAGGAGGGCGTTGGTGGTCTTAGTCCGCTCGCCCTGCGGGATCATCAAACCGCGATCCATCGCATACAGCCTACCTGGATAAACAGTATAAACCAAAGCAGCCGGCGGGAGTAAGCGCGCGGAAACGGAGACATGGCGAACTCCTAGAGCTAGGGTTAGATGCACAGAGAGAGAGAGAGAGAGAGAGGTGTACAATAGTAAGCGACGACAGGTTCGTGTTTCTGCAACTCGTCGGCCCGTTGGAGGTACGGCAGCAGCGCCTTCGCCGGCTCTTGCTCGCTCGCCATAGCTGATCCTCCGCCCGAGAGAGAGAGATTGCAGGAGTTGGAGTTTAATTTTAGGTTTTTGGTTTGGGTTTGATTTGGGGTTCTAGAGGGGAAGGGATAAATTGCTGACTCCACAAAACGACGTCGCTTTGACATCTGTGTTGCTTCTTGTTCTTCTTCTTCTTCAACCCCTATCTCCTCCCTCTCTCCTCGTCAGTCTATTTCTTAGGCCCGAAGTTTCCTCGCGTACGAAATTGAAAGACCCTACTCCAAGAAAACCTTGGGGCCATTTGGGATCGCAACATGTTTGGAAATAAAAATGAAACTGCTTTTTAAATTCCAATTTTCTGTTTTTTCAAAATTACGTTTGATTCGTAAAATAAGAATGTTTTAGAAAATTGGAAAATATGAAAGCATGATATGACTTTAAAATCCATGCGCACACAATTAGCTAATTAATTTCAAATACCATACTTCCTTATGCCATTATATACTATAGTAATAGTCTCTACACTAAGAGAATCTAATAAGCAACGTGTCTGTAAATAATAATTATCTTTAAGATATGCAAACAGTTACGAGATTCATTAGCTAATTCCTTTGTTATGTAGCTATTAAAGTCTATATAATATATGATAATTACACAAATGGACAATATATTTTGACTTAATCTACAATGTTGTCACCGAATTATTAATCTCCTTAACACAAATGAACAATAATTTTGATTTAATTTGGTAAGTTTGAATAATAACAACAGACAAAGACTTCATATCACATGTAGATAATTCATACGAGATTTTCAATTCAAATAACAATATAATAATCTCCTTAACAGAGTGACATGAATAATCATTTTTTTTATAAATGGAACAAATTAAAAGGAGTCTTCTCTGTTCATAAAGCTCCAGGAAATTTCGATGAAGCTTCACTGAACTTTCACGGAGCGATTGAAGCCGGGTGAAAGGGCGCTCAACAACTCGTATTGGGGTGGAACGCGAAGAAGAAGAATGATGACGATACGACTGGATGCGTCGTTGAGTGGCGTGGATTATAATAGGGGTTAAAAAATAAAAATTGGTGAGCATTTTTTGGGGAGTGGGGGGGATGAAAATGACAATTCGGTAGGGTCAAAAAGGAAAAGGAAAAAAAAAATCAAGAGGAGCAATTTTTTGTTAATTGAGCTGTCAAACGACGTCGCGGTGTGGGGTAAGGAGTCCTGACGCGTCGGGTACTCCATAATTGGAGCGACGCGGACGACGACGACGACGACGGGGTCAAGACAAAAGGAAGGTTGCCGGCGGACGGTGGCTTCGTGCGTCAAATCCTTCATCTTGATTTCTCAATATCATCATCAGTCTCTCTCATTCTTATCAAGATCAGGCAGAGGATTCTTGAAGCTGCAATCGAAGGTATCGTTTTTTTTTTTCTTTTTTGTCCTCCTTATTACCGCCGAATTGTCTCCGATCATCCGCCTGATTTTCAGCTGCGGACCGCGGCGGTTTTTCCCCGCGCGCCTCGTGTAATTTCTTCTGTTCCTTCTGTCCCTTCTGTCCCAATTGCGTCGATTTCGTTCGATCTCGCGTAGTGCTTTGATCGGATTGAGAAACCCCGCAGGTTTGGGTTAGTCCCATTGATTGTTCTTGCCGTCTCTTTAACCCTAAGAGAGGAACGTGTGGGTTTTGGATTGATGCTCTTCCCTGATGCGCCGGATTATCTGATTGATCCTCGTTGTTGTTCAGGCAAATGGCTTATTCTGCAGACGCATGGATGAAGGAATATAATGAAGCGGCTAAGTTGGCTGATGATATCGGTGGCATGATCTCCGAGCATGATAAATTGGTTTCGTCGGGGCCGGAAAACCAGCGTCACGCGTCTTCCATACGGAGGAAAATAACGATTCTGGGCACTAGGCTGGATAGCTTGCAGTCTGTCCTAACGAAGATGCCTGGCAATCGGCCTATGTAAGTGGCATAGATGCAGATGGGGTGGTGCATATCTGGGTTTGGATTTAACTTTATGCCGACTGTTTGTTCTCTGAGTTCTCTCTTTATGCGTGTCGGAGGGCTTGATGCTGGCATGCTTAGCTTGTACCCCTGTTTTATGGATGCTGTACTGGTTTTTTCCATTTAAATCATGATGTCAATAGTCTGGAGAGCAGGACCTTTTTCTTCTCATTTTGTTTGCATATACAGTTCTTACTGATGTATGACGATTTAGTCTACAAGTTTAAGGCGGCTAAGGCCTGCGAAAACTCAATCCCCTTGACTAATAAAAGGAAAAGTACTTTTTGAATTTGAACATTTGAAAATGAGATGTCTTTTCTAAGATTGTGTAGATCTTTCATCCCACTTATAGTGAATGGTTTTACTAGAGAACTGTCGTACAATAGGCTTGCGCTGTGTGCCGTTTCTGTCATTGAACTTTTTATTTTGAGCTCTCTCCCTTCGATTTGACCTCGTGGAACTTTTTACTGTCTCAAGCCTGTAGTTATAGGTTTTATGGAGTGGTCGATTGGATCATTACCTGTCTGGGAGTTGTTTTCACAGGTCTTGGGACCTATGCTGTGCTCTTATTGTTATATTTTCCAATAACAGATATTTCTTCTGTCTAGATCTGAAAAAGAGATGAATAGGCGCCGAGACATGCTTTCTAGCTTGAGAACAAGAAAGGACCAGATGGCTTCCGCGCTGAACATGTCAAACTCTCGAATTAGAGATAGTTTGTTAGGTCCAGATGCAAAACCAGCTGATGCGATGAGCAGAACTGTCGGTTTGGACAATCAAGGCGTTGTTGGTCTTCAGCGTCAAATTATGAAAGGCAAATTGCTACTTCCGGACCTTTTTCTCAATAATTACCATTATATTATACATGCTTTGTCTATCTGCTGAAGAAGTGAAGTCTTTGTCTGTGAACTTCCTTTAAATCAGAGCAAGATGAAGGTCTTGAAAAGCTTGAGGTGACGGTGATAAGTACAAAACATATTGCCTTGGCAGTTAACGAAGAACTGGACTTGCATACGAGACTAATTGTATGTAATTTCTGCTGAATTTCTTACTCCATGGGTTTCAGCATGTGGATAAAGATTCCTATATATATATATATTTCAGTATAGTTAGCTGCATTGCCTAGCATTTGACGGTAGATAGTTGCTGCTTCTTGTTCTCTGATTTTGCAGGATAGTTTGGACCAGCATGTGGATGTCACAGACAACCGTCTACGGGTAATTTCCTTCCCGATCCCTTGTAGACAAATCACATACGCATAAAAAAATTGTATTTATTTCCCTTTTTGAGAGGCATTGCACGGATTTGTTGGGGAATGTTTAAAAAAATGCCTATTAAAATGCCAGACTATGAGCTAGTGCAGCTATGGATTTTGGTTAAACTAAATAATAGACTTGTAAGGATAAGAATCTTATATGAATTGACCCAGAAACCTTCTGCTTTTGTTTTGTTGTGCGCGCGTGCGCTGTGCATGGATGCATGGTAACAGACTTTGCTTTTGATCTCGACTCCCAGTGTCTATTTAGGGAAATTTGTATTAACACGCTTCTAACGTTTGTCATTTCTTTCGAGTACAGAGGGTGCAGAAGAACTTGGCTATACTGAACAAGCGCATGAAGGGCAGCTGCACCTGCATGAGCATGCTTTTAGCAGTTATTGCGATCGTGATTTTGGTGGTCGCCGTTTACTTGGTAATCAAGTTCCTGTAACACTAACCACAGTGAACACGATGACCTGTCCATTTGTCTTTCTGTGGTCTTGGCTATAAATTTCTGCCATGATAGCAATATATTTATCATGTTTTGTTATGTTGGCTATATAAGATGTTAATAATAACCGTGACGAGTGGCTCCTGTTAATCGAATTCGTTTGCGAGCATAGTAAACATGTGATTTTCTTTTCGGGGATTTTCTGTTCCCAGTTTCATCGTGCTTATCCTGTCATTAACTACTTGACCCGAATCTTAGCCATCTTATGCCATCGACAACTCATTTTAGCTTTAATTTCTCGCGCGACCCATTTTAGACATAAGCGATATATGATCATTCTCATCCTCATCTCTTTTCTCTCCCGTTTTCGTTGACCATCAGATTGTCTTTAAATAGTCGACGCGTGCGATCTTGCATGTCATCTCTCCAGCTTGACGATTTCGGCAGGTGGACTCGCGAGCATGAATTTTTTCCTCAACCATTTTATTGAAAACATCACCAGCTTATCAGGAAGCGTAAGCTGAAACGGGATTAGACGAACAGGACTTGACCACGACGGTGCGCTGTGGATTTGGCAATTTCAAAACCATACCCCGCTCTATTAATCAGCAATACAAAGTTAGAATTAATTTAAGTAGTTTCTTATAGTGGTATGGCCTTTCAATAATCGCCTATCCATCACACGTCCATATGGGACCTTCCCGATGACTTTAACATTTGTTCCATTTGTAAACTTGAAGGGAACCATTAGATGAATGAACTATGAAGTACAGGACTGTGCAAACTCGAATGGCAACACAATTGCGCTTCACAACATTACACAAAACTTAAAATTAAAAAAAAAATTAAAATAAAATTGTGAAGATTTCTCTAATCAGAAGAAGAGCCTTCGCGAGGAAGACTTGGAATTAACAGGGGATGGAGAGGGGGAAGTCTTGAGAGGCAGAGGCATGCCCTTGTTTTCCTGAGCTGCTACTTTGTCGATTAGTTTGGAAGCCTTGGGGTCGGTGAGGAGCGTCTTCTGGAAAGATTGCGAGAAGCCTGTTGCAATGATTGTCACGTGAATCTCACCATTATAGCGGTCGTCGACAACGGCACCAAATATGATGTTTGCAGAAGGATCAGCCAAACTTGTCACCACCTGAAAAATGTATACAAACATAAGCATCAATACCCAACAACAATTTAATTTGCAAATCACCACTTGACTATCAAGTATGAGCCCAAATGAGTGCAATTCCATAATTTGAGGGAAGTAGGAGAGAAAGCTTTGGACTCTCACTTTGAAATACACTTTGCATCCTCTAATTTATAACCTACCCACCCTTGACCGCAATCTGTTATCCATGTTCAGATGATGCAAGGGAGACTACTTGAAAAGTATCCATCAACATAATGACAATGTAAATAATCAGACTGGCTCAATCCAATGATTTTTCTCGTCTGGACCTTACTTCCCCATGGCTTAATCGGAGTAAAAACATAAAACATATTCTTTAGCAGTAAGAATTGTGTAGTCCAGAACCTTAGAAACCTTAGAATGCAAAACTGCAAATTTCATTCCAAAGGGTGAGAAGTGTCATCTAACCAAAAATTCACGAGGGCATTTGAAATTATTGTTTTTTCAATTCTTTTAAAGAAACATGTATACTGTTCAGACTCCGAACTGCCAGTCATCCGTTTATGGCAGCAAAAGGAAGGATTCTGCAAAATCTTCGAGAACAGGTATTTCATTCAAAAAATTTCACTAGTCAACCTCAAAATATATAAGTTAAATCATTCAAGGGAGCATTTGATGGATTACTTTTTCTAAGCAACAAAAAACAAATACTTTAATGGAGTAAGGATATTTTCCAGTTCTTTCAAGGCTAAAATTTTTTGCTACACGAAATACAGTGAATAAGGTGGTTTTGTTAGCAACATTCTAACGTAAGAAACGCACTTGAGTGAATCGCTTTGAGCAATTTGAGGTCTGTAAACTCATACCTGAGAAACTCTGTTTACTTCCTGCAAGGTTATATCCTTCCCTCCGGTGATATTATAGACGATTCCAGTAGCTGATTGAATTGATGATCCAATCAAAGGAGCCAATGTAGCTTGTTCGGCTGCTTCTTCTGCACGATTTTTGCTGGAGGAAACCCCTACACCAAGCATTGCAGTTCCAGAGTCCTTCATGACTGCCTTCACATCCGCAAAATCCACATTTACAAGTCCAGGTATCTGCACATGGAAGCATGAGAAAAGTTTGAATACACTCATCTCTCCAAGCAGATTCACACAACATTTCATACCCTCTTTAGATGTATAAGAAGAACCCAATGTATGTAATAACTTAGCAATCCTCATCAGTGATGAGTATGTAAAACACACGATCAACCATTTATGCTCATAACATGTCATGAAAAACATAGGCCACAATAACCAATGCCCGTGGCCTACCACCTGATAGCAACAGTGCCATCCTAATCTTCAGCGGGCAAGAAACACTGTTCTAAAAGTATGATGAAACCCTTGTGGGCTCCTAGATGTTCATGACCCATCTGAAATAAGTATAGGCTATTTCAAGCTAACTTCAGTGTATCACAATCAGATGTCCTGTGATAATAATTACCGATTCAACTGGCTGCTCATTATCATGATGACTAATTTTTTATTGAAACACTCACTGTTATTATATCAGAAATTCCTTGGACCCCTTGGCGTAAGACATCATCAGCGAGAAGAAAAGCATCCTGCAGGGGTGTCTGCTCATCAGCAATGTCAAGCAAACGATCATTTGGAATCACTATTAGTGTGTCCACATTCTTTTGCAACTTCTCAATAGCCTCTAATGCCTGGAAAAAGGAACAAGAGACTTATCAGCTGAGAAGCAAACCTGGCTTTTAATGACATACAGCTCTCCAAAAATTGGGACTCAAAAATCAACAATGTTTGTGACAAGGTTACCACAAAAAGACCCAGATACTTTATCCATAACAGAATCTTTCACAAAACAAAGAACTCGTTAGCTGTAAGTCTACTATAGCTCAAAGGCGTGCTATGGATTTGGCTACCATTGTTGCATCTATTAACCATGGAGATAAAATGGTTTTGGGCAATCTTCCAGAAATCAGATCCAAAGAGTAGCACATACAGTTTCCCCAGGCATTTCTCTATTAAAAGATTTTGTTTAATTCCTTAGTTATAAATTGAAATATCTTCAATCAAGAAAGACACAGACAAGAAGAGGAAGGCCCCCTCTCTTCTCATCCCACATTTTCCTTCTATTCTTCATTATACTCCATACAATAACTAAATAACCAAATCAAAACTGTCATTGATCAACTGATCACGTATGTCTCTGGTGACAAAAAAAGAAAGAACTTCTTCGTCATTCATGGACAGAACAGCAAGACAAACCTGCAGAGATCTTTTACGTCCTTCAAAGCTGAAAGGATAGGTGACCACCCCAACAGTGAGATAACCAGCCTCCTTGGATATTTGGGCAACAACTGGAGCAGCGCCAGACCCAGTTCCCCCACCCATACCGGCTGTTATGAACACAAGATCTGACCCTTTAAGAGCATTGGCTATGGCTTCCTTTGATTCCTCTGCTGCCTGCTCTCCCAAAGATGGGTTTCCTCCTGTACCTGCAGCTCTACCATGGAATTCAATCAGAAAACCAACAGTCCCTCAAGATCGTTACGTATGTGATACTATTTAATTCACCAACCCCATGTCATGCCCAGATCATGATGTAATCATAGCTGTACGTTTTAGTATCTATTAGTGCTGCCTCTGCATTATATGTAGAAGAACACATCCATACAAATTACCAAAAGAATGCATGTTATATGTCGCGGGAAAAGGACAGTAAAACCTGCAAACGAATTCTTCAGGTTGAAAGGGACAGAAGCAGACCTAATCCACGAGTCAAGAGCTCTCCAATCTGTAGCGGGTACTCTGCTGCAGACTGTAGTAAAGCCTGAGAATCCGTATTTATGGCATAAAAGTCGACACTCTGCATCCCAGCAGCAGAACAAACACGAACTTCAGTGCTACTTCCACAACTTGAGTCAAGAGGAGGTCATCGCAAGGTAAGGAACAGCTAATAAAAGCATGAGCCTTGATCTAGGCATTCCATATATGACCGCAAACCAATCAGATTAAACGAAAAGCAAGACCAACCCATAATGCTGTAGGGAACCATCTTTAAGAGAAAGAAGTACAACAGCAAATGCGGCCACAAGCGACGACTATGAAGGGAAACCGCGAGAAATTGCTAGGAGAAGCAAGAGTACCAGCTAAACCTCCCAACAAAAACCACGAAACCGCAAGGAGGAGGGCGAGGGCTCACCTGCAGACCACTCCCGATCATGCGATTGACGGCATTGTTGCCGCCGCCGCCGACTCCGACCACCTTTATCTTGGCCGACTCCATAGGCACGAAGGAGCAGCTCGCGCCGCTGCCGCTCGAAGTCGCGCGGTTCCGCCGCCATGGCGACCCCCTCTTGCCGACGCTGGAGCGGAGACGCGTCCTCGAAATGGAGTGCGAGAAGGGGGTGGAGCGGAGGGATGGCGAGATTAGGTCTTTGAGATTGGTCAGATGGATTGAAGACGCCATTTTTTCTCACTCTCTCTCCCCTCCTGCACAGGAGAGCTCGAGGGAGGTTTTAGGGTTTTAGCGAATTAGCAATTCTCAGCATTATTTCCTTTTTCCTTTTCGATTTTTCTCTTTTTTTTTTTTTTTTTTTCTCGTTCCATGAGGAGCGGAGCGGATGTGGATATATGGGAAGTGAGAGCGCGAAGGGAAGAAGATTTGAGTGGGACCCAGATGCCACGTCATCATCGTTGTTCTTCCCATATTTCGTGATTACGTAGGTTGATGCGGTTAGCCGCGTTGTCGCTGCGACCGTTTGGTTCTTGGGAAGTTCGTTGCCGCGCAAGTCGTATCGACCGTGTGTCTCCTCTACATCAATCAGACAGCATGGGAGCCAAAGAAAGTGAGTTGATTTGTCTTTGAACTTTGGAACAAACTGATTCTGCGCGAAGAACACGCGACAGAGGATACAAGTCCAGTTTTCGTTCCATGGCATTTGTAGTGACATGCAGCTGCTTCTATGTAAAAGGTCCTGGAGCATGGCGCTGCCTATTTCTGACTCCTAGAGTAGTACTTTTAGGCACAAGAGGTCGGCTTCCTAAATGACTCGAGTCATTTCTTCTTGTTGAATCTCCATAGAGCCGCATCACCCGCGATGGTTACATGATAATCATATTGCTAGGAAGGCTAACTGCTTGCCGACTGGGATCTGTATGAGCAGTAACATCCACTAATGGTTCCGTAAGAGAGGCGGTATTTATACGGTAGCCAGTAGGAGCACCCTATGCATCAACATTTCGATAGCCAACCATAGCAGAGGTAGGAAGAAGCTCCATAAAGAAAACATAATGAAGTACGACATACCTCTATGGGAGCAAAAGGGACATAACGCTTCGGCGTTGTTATCAGTATAACATCTGTATTTATTCTTCTTACATAATGGTAAAGTTGCACCAGTATCATATGAGCATATAAACAAATCAAGGCTGAGATATTAAGGCAGTCAATCCATGTGAACTCAAAGGTGGATCTGCCAACATTATTTACATACTCGTCCAAGAAAATATTGAATGGTCCTTGTGCCTAAAAAATATGTGATACAATAGCCAGTGCATCACCTACAACACTAGTCAAGCGGGAAGCACTTCATTCCCCCTCACTCAGAATTGGGACGATAAGAGGTTTCATCTGTGCAAGATATACAATTGCCCACCTACAAAACAGATGAAGACTATAAGCATGATAAATGATGAAAACAGAACATACGGATGCATATACCTGGCCAGATATCCATTTTCCTCTTTGACAGCATCAACATGCACTACCTTAGTGGTGATCTATATATACATATATCTACTAGATACTACAATTCACACATTTGACATCAACAACCTATGCTAATGATTCTTTGCAGGAAAGAGCTCTCTTCAATTTAATTTTTATGCATCTCAAGAAATCGTTCAAAATCAACAATGGGACTCGGGATATTCCAGCAAATAAGCAGGACAGAGTCAAGGTGCAAAAGTAATTAGTTCACTTAATCCATTTTGCCCCAAAAAAGAAGAAGATAGGCGTCACATATTATGAAATAAAACTTGGGTGAAAAACAAACAACACTATCCAGCCATAAACTATAGCAGTTGATATGTTTTCTTTGACAAATGGGACGTTTCTCACAAAAAAAAAAAGAAGCCTAGCACAAGCTTCTTCTTTTTTTCACAAATCAGGGGCAATGGAAGAAACCAGCACAGATCTGGACTAAGATCCCGCAAATTGACAGAAGTACATATAATCAAATTGAGTCAGCAACACCAACATTCCATCGTGTAAGTTTCACACTCATTTGGTGCTTAAAATCTACATAAAATGCCAAGGATAACGCACATTCAGACAGAGTATGCGAAGGAAATTTAAATATTTCATTGTCAATGAAATGTAAAGAAAGACTAAAGTGATCTGCAGATCGAAACAATACTTACATCATCCAACAGCAGACTGTAGCCGTAATAACCAATGTGATGAGCAACCTGCAATAACAAATTCAATGTCAAATTTGATAGGAGGCTCTATTTAGGAATCCGAGAAGGAATACTCATAACAGCATCAAGACATCAATCATGGGTACATTGACAGGAAAACCCCAACTAGCACAGAAAAGGTAACAGCAGGCACTAAAAGTTGCATGGTGCTGCTCTTGAAGCATTCAAAAAACTCAGAAGTGCAAGGCATAGCGTTCTCATTATGAACGGAACAGCCGTGAAATCAAACAAAAGCACACACACTGAGCAGCCAATTGGTATAGCCATATTAACCGTTGTGGCAGCCATAATGACAAGAAAACCAAATTCAAAGAGACAACAGCAAAATAAAGCGGCTAGACCCAAAAACAGATTGGTAAAAGGAGCCATTTTTCCAATGTTGGAAATGAATGCATGCAGTCAGGAAGCCTTCTTTATTTGTTTTCAGCAAGCCATCCCAAAAAATATCACCATTTGCCCACAATTCTATTTACCATTCCGATTGAACGATTCAAAAGTTAGTCATGGACGGCTAACAATTGGTATTAGATAATGATAATGGACTTGCCCCGGCGATTCGTGAAGCGACGGGACGAAATTAGCTAGGCGATGCACATTGCACGCACCGAATATCAAATGCAACCAATTAGACCCTACCAGACTCGATGAGAACAGACGCTACTTGTGAAGGGAAGAGGATACGTACAAATTCGTGGATGGCCCCCTGTTGCAGAAAACTCTGGTACAGAGCGATGCGAGAATCCCAATCACCGTAAAAACCAGGCTCGTGACGACGAATCCCATGGTTTTTCGCTCGATTTCGATCGCGATGAAGAGGGGGAAAACCTCTGCACCAGAAACAAATCGGATCTGAGCTCGATGCCTTCCGTTTCGCCGGGAGCCGAAGATTTAGCTGAAGAAACGAATCGAGAAACGAGCGAGGGACTGGGATTCTTACTCGGATTTCTATAGCTCCGGTTGGCGGTCGGAGGATCACCCGGCAGATGCAGATTTGCAGATGCAGAATCCAAGCTCGGACAAAGAGATCGGGATGCCTCTGGGGAATGAAAAGCTTGCACGGGCCAGATCAAGAAAATGGCCCATAAAAGAGTTAGGGGGCGTGTCTGTTTGGGCTTGGGCTCTCCGGAGAGTTCGAATGGCCGGACGGACACCGATTCTTCGGACACGCTCCTCTGGTCGAAAGAAAACACGAGGATTCGTACGACTTGGCATGGGGAAATTGGCTTAAGGAGAGGAGAATGTTGTGCCAAGGATGCACTTAGAATTTTCAGCGGATGTGTCGTAAAATTTGTGATTCCATTTGATTGTCACGAAAGTCATTGAAATCTTTAATCAGATCATGACACACATAGGAGAACATCGTTATATAATCGAAATAAATCTTCATCATATAATAATCCTAAAAACAGGAACAATTGCGCACAAATGAGCAAATGTAGTCGAAGTAAAAGCGAGTTGCTAATTATTGGATCCTCTGTTGGACTTGGACTAAATAATACTGAAGTTAAAGTAGGCGAACTAGAACCACTTTTATGATTAGGGTGTAGATCCGCCATCCTATATTTTGGATACATTTGCTTTCTTGTTGATCACACTAGCGTATTCAATTTTTCTTAACCCTCCCCATATCGGATTGACCCTCCATACAAACCCCAACACAAATGCAAACCCTCTCCAATAATAGCCACCAACCAATGACGACCCCAACCAGTCAAGCCACCTTCATCGCCACCACAACAGGGCTGCCCCTCCGGCATCATGGTGGTGAAGGGGCCTCCAGATCTGGAGGCATGACCACTAGACCTGAAGGCTAGTTGCCGTTGGGAATGACAAGCTCAACAACACTGGATCCTCAAGCACCACAACCATGGAGGAGATGGACATATGAGAGAGTGCTTTCAATCCCACCTAAGAGCAATGGACGTCAACACGCCAAGTTGGGGTGGGGATGGGGGATTGTCGTTGACGTGACGCTCGGTATGGCTGACAACTACAATGGTGGTTATCGGCCACGTGGTAAGATCCTGCAAAATAGGAGAATTGGCGAGTTATGCCACGTTGAAATCAAAGTTGCGGACAATATTTTATTGATAAACAAGGGTTCTTTAGTGGGCCTAGTAGGAGAGAGAACCGAATTTCTCTATTTTCTAAAGAGAGTCTCATTCCAGAATGGCACCAAGCAACACATATCGTTCGGTGAGTTCGGTGAGTGGACTTTGATTATACCATGCCAAAATTAGAACTGTAAGCAATATTTTCTCGCATAAGGAAAATATTAATGAGTATGGTGTATCTTGACACCTTTATCTCTTGCCATGCTTTAGGAAAAAAAAATGATACATAAATCAATCCTGTGGCAAATAAAAACCAAACTAACTTAAAAAGAGAAATTGTAACCTCCGAAAACTGAAAAACTCAGCCGGACACGCTTCTCATATGGAAAACGACTTGGGTTAATTTTTCATTCACAAAGTCAAAAATAGCGTAGCATTCCCCTATAACTTTCTCGTCCACGCCATTCCTGGTCAACTGCGGGAAAAACCACCGCACCCCCGTCGCCGCCAGGAACGCCAACGTCAACACCCCCGACGCCGCCCTGTGCATCCTCCACCTCCCGCCCGCCCACCTCTTCGCCGCCACCTCCGCCGCCACGCAGATCCCGTGGAGCACGAAGAACCACGTCACCTCCCCCGTGGGCCTCGCCCGCGTGATGTAGTAGTAGATCGCCTCGTGCATCAACCCGGAGACGGCGAACGCCGCGACGATCGCCGGGAGGGAGGCCCGCCGCGCCCCGACGAGTGGCGCGAGGCGGCGCCGCACGGGGTCGTACACGGTGGAGCGGAGTATGCTGCTGACCATGAGGTTCCACCGCCGGCCCCAGAAGTCCTGCAGCGAGGTCGCGAGGTAGGGCTCGTCGAACTGCCGCTCGAGGTCGAGCCCCAGGGCGGCGCTGGCCGGGACCGCGCAGATCGCGAGGACGAGCTCCAGTTCCAGGTACATGTGGACGCAGTAGAGCGCGAGGATCGCGTACTCGTGCAACCGAGGCCGGTACTCGTAGGCGTGGAGAACCGAGACCAGAACCAAAACCTTGATCGCGAGCCGGACGGAAGCGAGGGCGGATCTCGGGGACTCTCGGGAGACTTTCTCGTCTTCGCGCGGGGGTTTGACTTTGACGGGGAGGGAGGCGAGGGAGAGGAAGTGGAGGAGGTCGGGGGCGTCGGCGAGGGGGCCGAGGTGGAAGGAGAGGAGGAGGAGCTTGGAGTTGGCGAGCCAGACGAGGAAGAAGGCGGTGGGGCCGCCGAGGTGGAAGGAGGAGAGGCGGAGGGGGAGGAGGGAGAGGAGGACGACGGCGGGGAGGAGGGAGAGGAGGCGGGGGGCGCCGCGCGGGACGGCGGAGGAGGCGAAGTAGGAGTAGGCGAGGGCGGCGAGGGCGGCGATCCATACCTGGACGAAGTTCTTGAGCTCTTCTTCTGCTGCTTCGTTCATTTCTTCTTTCGGAGGTCGTTGGCGATGGGCTGACGGTTGCCGGGTTGGCTCGTTGTCGATGAAGAAATTGGGATTTTAGTTTCGGCTGGTGTTCTTGAATTCTCTCTTCGAGAAATGGGGCCAGGTTTCCCCAGGTTGACATGGTACGGTGTGCAAGTGGACGAGCTGAAAAGGAGTGCGCCAACTGCTGCTAGCTCAGCGCAGCCAGAATTACGACTATTGAATTCGGCGGGCCTTTAATTGAATAAATATAAAACATGGATCAACGCTTCTTTTTTCTTCTTTTTTTAATAGGACAGGAGGGCATCTCTGTGTCGGCCTTCTTAAGTACCACCTCCGCTCAGTCAACCACCACAGGTGATGCCAGTTGCGACCAGGCGATGAGATATTAAATGAGTGCATCTACCCGCTTTTATCCTTGACGTGGATGGAGATCGGGTCGAAGCACAAGGACCAAATGATTCGACCCGACGCCCCTGTGATCTGGATTGAGACAAAATAAAGAAATTGCCTCATCTCACGAGTATAGGCAAAACATCAAAAATATCAGAACCATGCCAAGTTATCTACATCGCCGTTGACGTTGAGACTATGAACAATACAGTACACACACTTAACCGTCTGAAACATTGTCAAGACATCTAGAAAAAGGGAGAACGGGAAGGAAACATCCAAGCACCCTATTCATAAATCCAGCCATTAGAATTCTGAGTAGAAGTGCGGCCGACGAGGACCAGTAGCAAAGCCAAAAGAGTCGCCTTGGTATCCAAATTGCGGTCTCCTGTTAAGATCAAGATACCCATTTCCACGAATCGCGGGTGCTTCAGGCCTCACATTGTTCAATCTCGTTGGATTCAGTTCATCCAAACGGGGAGCATATCGTTGCATCGTAGACATGTTCGCACGCTGGGATGATTCGGAACCTAGAAGTCCATAGGTAGATGTCACGGGCCCCGACCGGCTGAACACGGAATCATTACCTGCCATGTAATTTCTTTGAGATACAGTTGGATCTTGCTGACCATAAAGACGGACCTGCGAACGCATCTCCAGGTCCCTCCAGTATCTGTCTCCGGGTTCAGAGACACTGGGCTTGTAATTATCAGTGTCCCTCATATAAGCCGCATACTCCAAGTTCTGAGGCCCATAATTGGTAGGAGGACCACCACCAGTTGACCATCTCTCAGTTGAATAATATTTACTGTTGCTCGGTCCATACATCCTGCTGGCATCATCAGAGCGAGTAGATTCTCGCCCACCATAAAAGTGCTCAGCTCGTGACATAGACATGCTTGGGTCAGCGTTTTGATAATTCATGCCGCTAACATCATTCTCAAAAGGAACTTCACGTGATCTTGAGGATCGGTCATTGACTAACGACTTGGGTGAGGGATGACGAGAGCTTACCTTTGCAGGTGGCTCCTCATCAATTTCTCTTCCACGTGTTCCTCTACCAACTGCCTTTTCCCTAGAGGACCGATCATTGAATGAAGACTCCCCATTCGTCAAATTGGGAGAGGGATAACGAGGTAGATCCTTCTTATCAATTTCTCTTCCACATGTTCTGCTACCATGGACCTTTTGCTTAGTGGACCGATCATTGAATGACAACTTCCCCTCTGTCAACATAAGCGAGGGATGATGAGGTGTTTCCTTTGCAGGTGACTTCTCATAAATTTCTCTTCCACTATTTCCTATACCATTGGCCCTCCCCGCAGAAGTCCCAGTAGACCGGCTCTCCCTGCTTTCTCTCCCGCTGTCATTTCGAGAAAAACGCCCTTTTTGACCTTCAGCCATATCGACTCTGTCTTTGGTTTCTTCAGGCCTACCCGTTGGCATGGAGATATTACTTGTAAGTGACAGAGTACCAACGCAAAGGCTCCGGTCATCTTTCGGATAATGAAAATCCGGTGATCCATTGCAGTCATCGTTTGACCGTGGCCTCTCACTCTCCATCGGCAAGTGACCCTGCTCTTGGGCTATGGTCTTGTGCTTTCCAGACCAATCTCGACGGCTCCACAGATACAGCAATGGTGGCTTATTGTTCCACTGTTCAATTTGTTTATCCTTCACATCAACAGACCCTGGCAAATAAAATGACTGAAAATGGAAAAGTTATAATTAATCCATCAGATGCAAACATATGATCAGAAGGATGAGCAGAACATCCCATTTCACCTTTCCGGACAAGAATCGATCATCTTCCCACACCAGATCATAGCGAAACTTTTTCTCATCTAATCTGCAACGCACCATTAGATTTAAGTATTTGCAGAGGCAAAAGAGAGTGTTCAAAGTAAGATTGTTACCTTTCAGTTTCTGATGGAGCAATCAGAATAAGGAGCTTTGGTTTGAATTCAAGAGCTTTATCAATAAACTTGTTCGCCAAAGCAGCTTTAACTCCAAAAGGAGGATTTAGCCCCATGATCTACTCAGGAAGAAACATAATAGAATGATAAAACATTCAACAACGTACGGATATGTTCAGAGAGAGAGGGAGGGAGAGAGGAGAGTGAAAGGGCCAATACCCCAACTAAAATGCAGAGAGGTAAAGCAAAACTCTGCCTCTTACCAATTTCGACCCAGAAGGTAGCTCTTTTCGTTGGACAGTCGTCCAGTCCCTTAGTTCAAAGTTGAAGTTATTCTGCAATTAAAAGGAGGAGAAACTATATAACACCAGCCTTACACAAAGGCAAGTCCAGGTTCAATACCAAGTACATTTCACAGAGATCATAGCAACAACAGCATTACCAGCAAATGCCAACTGGACCAATTATGTTTCTGCATGGCATTCACTGAAAACTGAATTGCTCAAGGCAAATGCTAAAGCAGATAAAATGGGTTACCACTGGCCACAGCCTGGAAAGACCCAAACAGAGGCTCCCTATTTCAACCTATAGGCATCACGAAGAATCCCTAACAGATTGCAAGTGGGGAAAAAAAAATGACGGACGTGAAAAATAAACCTATTTTCTAAACCACAGGCAAATTGCATTTAACAGACATAGACTATAGTTCCATATCATCCAACTTTTTGACAGTTGTGTGTGCCTCAATGTAAATGAGGCTTCATCCTCTAGTAAGTGGATGGGTCACTAGAAAAGGTACTCAAATTATGTTGGCTTGCTCAAGTTTCTCATAAAAGCTTCAACAGCAACAACATCCTGCAAAATTGTCATTACTTCAGATTCAAGGCTCCAGCATAACCAAAGTGGTGAGACCAAAGTGGGAAGAATGGGGATGAGGCTGAGGGCGCGAATGATAAAATTTCTACTTCTCTATTTCTTTGTTTCTCAGTTCCCCGGAACAAGTTTGGAATAAAAATCCGTTTGATAACGCAATTTGATTTTTCTATTTCTAGAACAAATTTCTATTCCATAAATAGATTTGAAGAAGAAATCATGAGCTAAAATTTTTAACTTCTCAGTTTCTAAAATAAAAACTGAGAAATCAATTTCTGGCCAGAAATTCTGTTCCATAAATTTTGTCATGCGCACCCTGAGAAAGTAGGTAACTGTGGCCAACTCACAACAACTTGCTCATGTCCTCCTTTATGGCGATGGACAGCCTATTCCTCCTCCATATTTCATGGTTAACAGGTTGGCTAAGCTTTCAACCGCATTCCAAACCACAATTTAGCAATTTCTTACCAAATTTGGTACTAATTTTCTTAAACAAAAAATTGACAGCATGTCTACTCCACACTTAAAATTATTACTTCAAAAGAATGATATAACAATGCACGTAGGTAGGCTACATAAGTCCTCCTGAATCTACATGCCCTGCTAAGCAGGTCATAGGATTTTTTTTCACTATCTGGAAGAATCATTGCTTCTCGCACTCTGAAGCTTGAGTACTTCAACACTTCATCCTCCTCTGCGACGGTGTACAGGTCATATGGATGCAGCATTGCGAATATCAACTCTGAATACAGAGAAATTCAGAGCAAAGTATGCAAAAGGAACCACTGTTCCTAAAGAAATCTAGCCTAATGCATTCCCAAACAAAGTACATGGGATTATTATAGGCAGGCATATGAACCAACTAGAGATGCAACAAGTCTTATCAGAGTTTTATGCAAATAACCCTCCTCAGCCTGTACATCCACCTCAACCTCTGCAGCCTCCTCAATAACAGCCGTCTTCCCAGGACCCTTGGGGTGGACCACTTCCTCAGAACCCATGGAATTACGGTTCCCCCTTGATCTCCAGAATATAGCCAGTTGGCTATGACTGACAATTCCGCCAGGGAATCCAATGCTCCTCAAAGAGAGCCAGCACTAGCAACAACAAAGCATGTCCACATTCTCTGAACGTAGAAAGGCTACAGCTTTGCTTTAGACATGAACCGATGGAAATGCTGGATGTATGCTGATGAGAACAATCCTGCAGACATCCTCTCGTCTGACAATGATTTTCCAGACCTCTCGTTGTGAATTATTATACTGCTAGAATAAGTGCACCAACTTTGGCCGCATTATGTGCCATGTGTCGGTGTGCTTTGTAAGAGCATCTTATAAAGATGCACGCTGCTTGAATCTGGTTGTGTTGTTAAAGGTCTGTAATACCCTTGACATCACTTATATAAGGGTATCATCCTTCAGTTGCATAATAAAACCGAATATGGATAATCTCTACAGCATACACAACTCCTATGTCTTTCTAAACACTTTCCCGCTCTTCCTCACAGTCTGATGTCCTTAGATGTTTAAAGTTGCACTCTTACCTTAACAAGGTGAATTGGTCACATTAGTATGTTCTGCGCTTGCCACTCTATAGATCTTGTGAATCAGAAAATTTGTGAGACTTGAAAGATTTATGGTATACATTTGTGATTTCTCGAGACTAAAAGATGGTCCCTTGTTCAAGGCCCAGGAAGGGCCATGTTTGTGGGAGAGCATATCTGTCTCAGATATCCATGAGTCTGTTCAATTGGACCCTTCCTCTCGTATGCCAAGAACATCTTAAGCGAAGTTCTCTGGTCTAAACCTCATTAATACATCGTTCCAACTCTATCATCAAATGCTCACACACTCATCAACCAGTTCTTACCTCGAATATTCCTGTTTCACAAATATATTAGAACTTTCCCATCCAAAATTCGTCTTTTGGTCGGGTTTAAAGTCTTGCATTTGGAAATGCTTTCCTTTGTGTTCCACCTTGCATTACAAGCTTCTTTCTTTGCCAACCTATATTTCTTTAAGTTCTTGCTCTTATGCCAATACTCTTAACTCTAGCCTCTACTTTCTACTTTTTTTTCCTAAATTTTTTTACCTCTTCTTTGACTACCAAGGCTTCTCAGAAGCTTCCTCCAAAACCTATTTGACAACTTCTCAAACATAGCCAGCCACAGATTTGCAGGTGTCATTTGTTCCACAGCTCCTCCAAAAATTGTTAGTATATCCTAGAACCAAAAATTATAGGATCCTAAAGCTGAGCTTTTTAAAACATTAGGAAATAAATAAGAAACTTGCATCAGTTATGCCATCACACTGTTTGACTCTATCGTATTACAAATACATATTGCATGTGATCATGAATGAAACTACTGCTTATTGGAACAAATTGCATGATGACTTGTACAAATGGATGCTTGAGACAGTACAATTATTTCATAGCCAACCTAATCTAACCTCGGATACTATACTCACTAACTATGGCAACCCTCTATTTCCATTCCACAATATATTCTCTTCTTTACTACCCTGGAACAGGAACAAAGAAAGGCTCTACGGCCCTCAACCTCCTCCTAGTGAAACAAGTGAACAACCACTGGATACAAGATTACAAACAATAGTAACACAAAAAAAAAAAAAGAACCATCCTTACAAAATTCCCCAGGAAATGAAAAATAGTCATGCTGCAGAACTGTCTGCAAAGACAACAAAAACATTCTTCACACATAAAAGTTAACGAAATGAGGTAGAACACGCAAATTACCTTTGGTGGAAAAATATCATAATTTTTGTAAGAGCACTTCTTTCCGGTCTCTTCAAGCTTCTTTGCCATTAGGCAGCTAAAATCATTAGCCCCGCAACAGAAGTCGACAATCTGTTGATGCAATTTTTATAAGTTGCTTGACTGACATCAAACGTCGTATGAACAGAGCCATAGAAGGGGGAAAAGTGTAAGAAGCAGATTTCCTTTTTATGGCAAAGACTGGTGAAAGATAAAATATTCACACAATGGTACGTGATGATTGTCAGATTTCTTCTAAAGCTCAAGCAAAGCAATTCAGAATTTCAATCCCTCAGGAGGAACCCCACCAATCAGGTTCCCGATCACATACAGATCACCATGATCTTCTACATTTAAAATTCTCAAGCATCAAGAGTGGAAACAAACTACTAAACGTTAAGTTTCTCACCATGTCACCATCCCGAACATACCAATGGAGCTTGTCAACAATCTGCATCAAAAATGTATCATTAAATTTGCACTTCACCCATATGATCATACAGAAATATAAGACACAAGCTTCAAGACACGTCATTTCTTTGAGCCAAAAGCCTATCTGACAAACAAACCCACAATATATATGCACATCATTCACCAAGTACAAACCTGTCACCAGTTCAAATAAGTCAACAACTGCTTATGTGCAATTGTTATTTGTCAATGGGAGACAGAGATACCCTGTAGGTACTTGTCTCATCAAAATAACTGACAGCTTCAATATTTTCTCATAGAATTTTGTTTTTCAAATTTATTGGTTACAAAACCCTGTATAAAGATCAGATTAGATGGTAGCATGTGTACCTCAAAATAAAGATTCAATGTAAACAAAAGCAATCAGATGAAAGGGACTGATTAACTCATCACTACAAAGAAACTGACTGAAACCTAGTGGGCTGACCGAGTGAACATCTAAATTCGCTACTTCGTCTATATGTGTAAGATGCTAGCCTCGCTAAAGAAGGTATAAGGGGCACAAGTATAGTATTGAGAGATTAGTGATAGATGAAATCCAGATGCCCTACATTTTCTTATTTCAAGAAGTTGAAGTTGGCAAAAAATCAGAAGAATTTCCTAGAAAAGGCAACAGATATAAGTAAATCTGGAGAACCAGAATAGCTTTCTGCAAGCATAATAGAGCAACAATTTGCAAATTGTCGACTTCCATAGAACTATGTAGAAGTGTTACTTTGTGAATGGACTGGCGCGCATTTGGTAACTTCTATGCTGCGTGCGCTATTTTTCTCCATCAAATGAAAGGAGGTCCAAACCTTTAAATCTCCATGACAAAAGGTTGAAAATCAATTTATTTATCATTACTTATATATTTCATTCTGGTGCATGACAATTTGCCAAAATAAGTAAGTAAACGAAGGACCACATCTGCACATAAGACCAAATAAAACTGCCAACTCAAAGATAAAAAAGGCTTCAGATTCAAAGAACAAGCACCTCTTGAAGTTTATCGGCTTTTGTAAAATGTCGACCAAAGGAAGTGTAGCGCATACCATATATGAATGGTGCCAGATATACTCTAAGCTTGTCCTGCAGCCAATCAAATCAGCATATGAGAGATTGTTCATCAACAAAAAAATTGGTATGGGATGTACAACATTTGATAAGAAGCATAACAAGGGCAACAAATTTCGAGAGGAGGCTATGCGAGCAAGCTAACATATTTTTCTTTTCTCAAGTATCAGCAAAAAAAGGGAGATATGCATGAACTAAGGTTATAAAAGATAAAGAAACAGCTAATTACAAAAAACTGATAGAGAAATAAATAAAGTAAAACAAAATAACAATTTATGGTCAAAACAAATAACTGATGCAAGCAATGCTCAAAAAATAGAACCAGATGAAAGGTAAGAAGCTTAATCTACAGTCTGAGCTCACATTAGGCCTTAAAGGAAACCAGCTTTTTAAAATTTAAAAGCCTAGTTATTCTTTCCACTTAAGAGAAATACATGAGTGCAGACACAAAGTATTGTTTCAATCAAGCAGCAGTGAAAATTACACCAGACATTAGAGGCGGGGAGGGAAGAGCGGGGGGTGGGGGGGGCCGGGGGTGGAGAGAGAGAGAGAGAGAGAGAGAGAGAGAGACCACAACTCGAATTGAAAATAGAATACAAGAATAGCCTCAAATACGATTATAGAAAATAGAATGTGCAGAACCTTCCACTTAAATATCTGGGTTAGAACATCTGGGTCACAGACAGCTTTTGCATCTTCATTGCTGTCTCCTTGCAAAGCTGCTCGAAGAGCCTGCACATGCTAATTTTCAATTAACATATCCTTATTGACAAGTTGAATTAGTGCATAAGTATGTACCTGAACTGCAGCCTCCACTTTCCCAATAGTAATTGCCTTATCAACAGTTGACTTTAGATATTGTGCATGAGTAGATGGCACTTTCTGCTTTCTCATAATATCTTTCATACTTAGTGTAGATGAAGCCTCTTGCATTAGATCCAAAAGCCTGCTTATCATGGAGGAACACATAGTTGAAGAATTAAATAGAATGAAATACATCCGATGGATGCACATTTGCTGATCATTAAATACCAACTAAGATAAAAGGCGAGAACAAATCACCTCCTCTCTGTGTCAGCATCTAGTGCAGGAAGGGAGTCATCTGACCTCCCAGAAGCAGGCTGCACTGCTCTTCTCTCTTCACTATCTGGTACAACTTGTTTTCCTGGTTTTATTTGCTCACTGCCCAGAGAAGTGTGCTCCCTCATGGTAAAAGATGTGCTGGCCTCCAAAGACCTGGACTCGGCAGTATCCTTGTGAAATTTCTTGGATGCATATGTCGCTTTGACTTTGTTGGCTATAGCTTGTCCAGATGATACTTTCACTTTTTTGTCTTTTTCACCTTCTTTCTTTGTGAAAGCGGATTTCTCCTTTCCAAGTGACTGTTTGTCTGAAGCTCTTTTCAAGGAGTCCTCCAAAGCAACAGGTTTCTTCTTTAAACCTTTCCCTCCAGTGGAGAGTGATTCCGATACTGGTCTTTTCCTTTTCTCTCCAATGGCAGCCCTATTTGCTTGAATAGTAGGAAACTTCACGTGATTTCGAACTGGTGTCCCAAAATCTTCATGAATCTCATGCTTTCTGGCAAAGTTAAAGACAGCTCTTTAGCAGATGATGGCAAAATGCTCAAGAGTTAAAGGCTGAAGAAGCTTAACTACTGAAGTAGTACTTACAAACAATAAATTAATATGCGATTAGGTAGTAATCCCTCCCATGCCCTTATAGTTGCATCTTCATCTGAGTCTTCAAAAACAATTTCCCTTGACACAAGCATATGAAGCATCATAGATCAATTATGACGAGACTAAAGCAATAATAATCTAAAAGAACAGTTAAACATACTTTGGCAAGCATTTTCTATGGTAAGACTTGGGGCATCGTCTGCATACAGCAAATTGCAGATCATGTTCCTTCTTGTTTTCTATTTGATTGCAAGCACAACATTTATGCACAGGGCACGTGAAACTTTCTCCTAAAGCAATCCTCTGCTTAAGTTTATCTGCAGCAACTTGATCTCTGCGATGGAGCAATTTTGCTACACATTGGGGATGGTAGAAGTGGCCGCAAGTAGCAGAAACACATTGGAAGACCTATCAGAGAATTAGTGTCAGAAAAAATATCCATACAGCTAAGCTGTAGAATAACCACAACTGACAAGTAGCAGCACTTGGATAGAATCCTAGAAGCCTTGAGTCAAGTAACGGGCCCAATGAATCCACATCAAACCCAGAAAACTCGGTGTTAATTTTGCAAGCAGGGAGGAGGAGGAATGAGGGAGCTAATCTCAGTCACAGGTCAAGAGTGTGTTCAAGGATAGACCAAGCAAGTCCTTAGCTAAACAAGCCAACCTTACATTCCCTCTTTAAAAATATTGAAAAAAAATTTTCTCCCATAAAAAAAGGGGATCAATTAGAACATGTTTAGAAAGACTTCTCCAGTTCCAAATAAAAATTGCTGGACATGCTTCATGGGGTTAGCTCAGACCATGCCAAAACATATGGTCCAGGGCACAGGCACAGCTGACTTTTACTAGGTAACTAGACACTGTGGACAAGCATGAACAGTAGATGTTTCCACCCGAACCACACTTATAGAAAAAACATATAGAGTTCAGTATCCCGCACAAGCTCCAAAAGATTTTATATGAGTTTTCATAGCAACAAAAAATGGAGGAGAATTGGACGCCTTCATCATGAAAATCAGATTCGGTGGTAAAATATGAAGCCAGACAATTGATCTTTTCCTACTGTCTCATACATCAGCATGAGAAGACTTGTCAGATAAGCCCAACTTCCCACATGCAAAGCACTGGTGCAGGTTGTATCTACAATTTTCGCACTTAAAAGTCTGCATTGCCTGTCAAAGTCATGATAAAAATATAATTAGAAACTAAAGCAAAAAAAAAAAAAAAAGGAGGCCTAGGAGAAAAAAAGATACCAAAGCAAAAAGAGAACTAACTTCTAAACACAAAATAGAAATAAAAAATAAAGTATCATCCTACATCAACTTCATGCCGTGAAAATCCAAGAGAATCGCAAAGAGAGTCTTCACCATCTTCTTTAGTAGGGTGAAATGACCTCATGCATTTTCCATCACAGCTGTATTGCTAACAAACTGTCAGATATGAATTTAACTAAAAAAATGCATACCAAACTAAATTAAAAGGTACAATAAGAACATCCATAAAACTTCACTAAAAGAGCAGAAACTACCCTAAAATCAATAAGAACAATTTATTCCACATAAAATATGAAAAATTCATGCACTCACACTTTTTGTCTAAAGCCCATTGGGACATATAATCTTAGGGGAAGATCAAAGTCAGAGAAGAAAATGTTGACGAAAGCTGATAGATGGTAGACCAAATTGGATTTGTTGAGTCTACGCTAAAGTTTTTATAACCAGACAGGAGTAAGACTGCATCAGGGGAGCGCTTAGCTGGTGAACCGGCATTTTAAAAGAATATCTATACGTAACCATTTGACCAAATGCAGCCCATTTTTTCAACGCATGCAATGACTCAAATACGAGCCCCGGGTTCAATTTCCAAGCTTGTGGAGCTTTGGAACTTTGATTTTAGCTGAGAGGTATAAAATATATACAACAGATGGTAGATGGAAGCAAAGGAGCCCCTTACAAAGTGGCAAAAGCCTATGTGCCTGTCCTAGAGGGAGTGGGTATAGCTCTCTCCCTCAACAACACTGACTGACTTCTGAAAGCCAAGCTTGGTCAGAACCAAATTGACCAGTTTACCAGGTCAACCCAATTGTGTCAGAGTTATTAAAAAAGGTTGAGTATAGAAATGGACCACACTCGTGGCCGGTTCCCAATTACCATTGCCATGATTAGGAACACGCCCATAGGAAGAGAGTGTGTTTCTCTCATAGGATCTGAAACAATACAATAGCACCAAAACAATCCAAAGACAGTCTCAGGAATAAACTGGAAGTCTGGGATCACTAAAAGAAAAACTATAATTTTGGTCCAAGTATTTTGGACGTTCTTTATTTTGGTCCCTGTACCTTCACTTTCCCGTTGTAGTGGAATGCCATGAGGGGGACGAAAATTGTAGCAAAACACTCATTCAGGGACTAAAATGAGAACAGGGACGAGAATGAAGAATTCCCTAAAGAATTGGAACCAAAAGAATTCTAATCACTAAATTTCTAGAAATTAACAGACCCAAAAAGTATATATCTGGGAAAAAACACTGAAGGAGGACGACACGTACCATAAAAGGCTGCCACCATTATCACATAGCGCACAAACAGAATCGAAACAATCATCATCCTCAGCAGTCTCATCTTCAACATCTTCCATCCCGACATCTTCGGGATCATCCACAATAAAACTAGGCTTTGCAACATGCTAAAAGATCCCAAGAAAACCTTCCTTAGAGAAATAAATGAAAGGGAAATGGCAGAAACTTTCAAAGAAAAGATAGTGAGATATAGAAAAAGCATAGGTCCAAACCTCGCCAGATTTGCTCTTCTCCCAGGTCCTTTCTTCCATTAATTTGCTCAGAACCTTCATGAATTTTGTTTCCAGCAATTAACGAATGTCCAAATGAACAATGGCAATTTGACCCCAAAAACATCAACAACAAGATAGAATTTTCCTGATATATATTTTGCCAGTCCATTAATTTCTATAAATGAACATCAATTTGACCCCAAAACATCCACAACGAGATACTTTTTCCCGATATATGTATTTTTTTGGTCTGTTAATTTGTATAGATTAAGTGAATGGAATACTGCACTTTTGGTTCCAATACTTTACGGCATTCTCTGTCTGGTCCTGTTCTCATTTTAGTCGCTAGATGATATTTTATTACTATTTTCATATCTCTGATGGCATTTCAACATACTGTTTTGGTTCCTATACAGGGATGAAAATGGTCTTAAGGTACTTGTTTAAGGACTAAAATGGGAAAAGTGAAAGTACAGGGACCAAAATGAAGAACGCCAGAAGTACTTGGACTGAATTTATCCTTTTTATTTTAGTGATACCAGTATTCTAAGATCCACTTTATTCCTGAAACAGTCTTTATGTTGTTATGGTGCTATTGTATCGTTTTAGTTCCTACTAGAGAAACACCCTCCCCCCCATGAACATGTTCCTTATGGTGGCAATGTTGACCCCAAGAATATCAACAACAAGGTAGACTTTTCCTATAGAAAGCGATAGCATGAGTGCACATGGATACATGTACAAAAAAATTCTACAAAAAAATTGTACATGTACTTATTTTATTTTATTTTTTGTTCGGGACATGTATTTTTGTTTGTATAATACCTTTTTCAACAAATCAATCTGCCAAAGCCATCTCATACAAAATTAATTCCACTGATTGCAACAGCCCGTCCCTTTTTTTTTTTGGATAAGTACACACGAGTACAAAGAGAGTATACATCAAAAGTAGCAGCAGAAAGAAACTAAAAAGGCCTAACCAAACTTAATAGCAGCCCAGTCAACAGCATATTTTAAAAAAGGCTCCAACTTTTCACAATTCACTTCTTCGACCAAAAAAAAAAAAAAAAATTCATAAACTTCAAAAATCCTCACATTCCTAACAAGACATAAGTACCACGAAGCAGAAAAAGAAGGAAGATCCAAGATTTCCTCATGAATTTGAATCTAAAATTCCATTTACAGTAAGCAATCATCTCTTTCACATTCTTTGGCAAAAACAAAGATGATTCCCATTTTCTTGAATAGGCAAACCCAAGTAACTGTATGCATGCAACACCGACCTACGATGATGAATCTATGTAGCCTTATCTAATCATTTGTTAGAAACTTAACAAGCATGGAAATCAAAGCAAAGAAAGAAAACTTTTTTGAAGTAGCTTTAACCCTTTGCAAACAATCCTGATAAAAAATGTAGTAAAAAGAAAACAACAAACGAGGCCACTTATATCTTATAGCACTGGAGTTATAGACAGTAGTCAAAAGTTTCCAACCATTGAGAGCTTCCCTAAACTAGTCCAGCATTGAAAGTGGATCAACTTCAGGTCAGTGCTCAACTCTAATTGCAATGGACTCCAACTTGATCAACTTCAAATCAATACTCAACTTTAATTGCAATGAACTTATAACCTAATGAAAATGTCACAATAAATTCAACGCCAGTCTGCGCACTGGTGATTGCTTCGTGATAGAGGAGTCACAAGCTTGATCAACTTCGAATCAATACTCGACTTTAATTGCAATGAACTTATAACCTAATGAAAATATCACAATAAATTCAACATCAGTCCGCATATTGGTGATTGCTCCATGATAGAGGAGTCATATGAATGCCTAAGCAGCAACTCAAACATTTCTCATCCTTGACACAAGCTCATCTACCACACCACGCACGCACAAAAATCATTAACAAAAATGGTGCCCAGAATTCTCATCTCAGTTAAACCTTTCATCACTCGAACTATGACACCCACGATTTGAAATACACAAACAATCTAAAACTTCTCTTCAGCGACTACATGCCAATGGTCAGAACATCATCACAAGAACAAGGTCGTGAATCTAAAAGAAACGACAGGAACAGGAATGACCTTGGATTTCGCCAATGCATCATCCCTCCCCATAGCCTCTTTAATTAAAGCGACATGGTCCTGCAAATCCTTCGCAGAAGGCCGGACCTCATAGAACCTATAAACCAGATTGAGAAGAGGCAAAATCAGACGTGCGCCATAACACGCGAAGATGTGAAACAATAAATTCTCAGAAACCACTGATACGATACCCCAGGGTTTTAGCCAAGTGCTCCCACAGCGCTTCTCGGGAAGCGTCCGGGTGGTTCCTGGCGTAGTGCAGGCAGTGCAGCGTGATTAACACGGTCCTGATCGTATCCTGAAAGCTCCTCCTCGGCTTATCCAGCTTGAACCAGATGTTGTCCTTGGAGAGCACCCACACCTCGGGCCTCGAGCGGCCGAGATCAAACCTCCAGGACTTGACCTCCCAGTAAATCTTCCTGAGGCCGTTGTCGGCGGTTCCGTGCAGGAAGACGGTCTCCTCCGCCGCCGCCGCCGCGTCCTCCTCGCCGCCGTCCCCGTCGGTCCACCTCACCGGCAGGACGGCGAACGAGACCGGCTCGTCGTCGTGGTCCTCGAAGGAGTAGGTCGACACCGTCTTCGGCAAGGCGTCGGCCTCGTCGTCGGACGACGCCATGTCGCGCGAACCGGAATTCGACGTGTTCCGGGGAGAAATCGGCCGAAAGGGAGCGATGCAATTCCAAAAGCAGTTGACGTGGTGAAGGGGTAAAGTGAAAAAAGACCTAGAATTTCCCCGATCCCCAGTGACGTTTTGACGGGGCTGTCCTGCCGATGAAAGCAGGCGGTTTTTTTTTTTTTTGGTCGGTAAAAAACAGGCGGTTCAGTTCTCTATAATTTGGCGCACGCGTTGGAATTTTCTTAATTTTTTATTTACTAAATTCGCGGCCAATTTTTCTACCCCGAACCGCACGGTCGGGTGTAGATTGGCTTGGCCCAAGATCCGAATCGGTCCGAGCGGATCGGGTTGAAAACGTTCGGTCCAGGCCTTTCGTAGCTTGGGGCTAATTTGGTTTTCGGGCTCCAAGCCTAGAAAGCCAGGAAGGCCCAATCCATGGACCCACGCAAGTTTTAGGAAAATGAGAATATATATATAATGACTCCGGAAAAAGATGATTAGGCTTTATGACTCTGGTTAAAAGATGTTGGATTTCACTCTTCCAGTGGATTTTATGAATTACTACTCCTTTTATTGCCCCAATAATGAGATATATAAAAACCTTTCATATATTTTATTCCCCAATAAAAATAATATAAATTCGTCCATGGTAGATCTAGTTTTTATTTTATGGTCAGTATCATTCATCCAAAATTTCAAGACATTCTTACTTGTAGTAATAAAGTCACTTGAAGAAAACCCACTTGATTAAAACAAATAACTGCATGTTTTTATTATTTTTGATTAATCCCGTGGAGTGGATCACCTTAAAACAATAGCCAAAATCGGTGGATGTTTGGTACTAACGAAATCGCCTCGGACGGTTGGCATCTGTCCCTTGGCTGATTTTCACATGTGAAGGCCATTAAGATGCTATTCCTCGTGAGCCCGACAGACTAGTCACGTGAATGCCTTAACGCCCGTGACAATCACTTTTTATTCGTCCTTGCAGAAAATCCACGCACGAATCACGAGCCATGTTTCATGTTTCGACGGCCAAAAACTAAAAATAAAATGAATAAGCAAAAGCGCTTAACGGGCGCCGCTTCACTATAAATACGCACTCGTGGAGAAATCAAAGATTAAGCCCATAATATACCGCTAAATCGCAGAGTTTTTAGGAGCCAAATGGGGAAATCCAACGGCAAGAGCTTGATCCTGGGACTCGCGCTGGTGCTGCTCGTGGCCATGATGGGAGGAGCCAAGGCCACGACCCTATGCAAGATCCCGACCGACAAACTGGCCTTCTGCCTCCCGGCCGTTGCGGGCGACAACCCCTCCCCGCCAACCAAACAATGTTGTGCGGTGATCTCCAAAGCGGACATGCCGTGCCTCTGCCAGTACAGGTCCGTGCTCCCGAACTACGGGATAAAACCTGCCAATGCCATGGCGTTGCCCGAGAAATGCGGCCTCGAGGCGCCTCCGAAGTGCTCCAACATCTAAACCGAGCCAAGCGGCTCTATGCTTTGTGACCATCTGGCATGCCTAGAGCCTCCGAATCCATTGCTTCTTCGTTTTGTCGTAATTAATAAACTAGACATGTGATGAAGCTCATTGCTAAATCTCCACCGGTTTCATGTCTTTCCAGTTCGTTTTATTTTGAATCACCAAATCTTTCAAGATCTCCAATGTTGCACGGTGTTGACTGATGGGCCATTTTGTCCCTTTTCTTCTCTTTTCTCGCTTTTCTGAGGCGCGACATTTTCTCTGTATTCGGAAATAATATTAATTGAGAAAAAAAAAAAAAAAAAAAAAAAACAGCTTGTCATTGTGCTGAATCTATTGATTCTCTCTCCAGAACCTCGTTACTATTATAGGGCCGGGACATGCTTACTGGGCCCAAAATATCATGGGCCGACCACGTTCGTAATGAATGGTGATTGGTTTTTGCGGTCATGAGTGGGTCATCTTAGACCTGAGGTTGTAAATTTGTAAAGGCAGACGAAGCCCACGGCATTTTCATTGCTAGAGTAGACAACATAATGTCCAAAACCGGACAGGGAACTGACCTTGCTGGGGTAGCTGATAACGCCAGCCTGGCCTTTGGGAGGTTTTGACCACGCTATCTCTACCTATCCAAGCTAAATCATTGCCGTGTTGACATCTTAAGGGGAAAAAAATTGAAAAAAAAATAAATTTGCGGGTTTTACATCGGATTCACATGGATCCCACAAAGTCAACGTTTATAATGGATTTGGATCCGGGAAAGAAATCCCCTGTTCTAGCACGAAATTTGAAACCCATTATGTGTCATACAATGATATCGCCTTTCTTGAATACCGTATTAACTCAATTTAGTTACGTGCCTCTGTAATTATAATAGGAAAGATTCCTAGTTTTGCATATTATTTGTAATTGTGTTATTTTTTAAATCAACATCACATGGTTGTGGTACAAGACCTCCCGTAGCTTTTGCGGTTGGTTGGCTTTTGTAGAGATAGCTAGTAGAGTCTCATACATCGTCAATTATTTGCGTTGTGTCTTTCTATAGCCTCTATAGATGATAAAATTGAAATGCTAGGATAATAATTGGTATGGATACGTGCACTCTACACGCAATATCTAGGTAATTCGTGGATTTTTCTTATTGGTTGTGGGTTTTGAAATTTTCAATTTACTGTACTATTATTATTCAATTGATGATATTATCCAAGGTGAATTCATAAAAGAATATATCCTCACCAGCTTGCGTTACAATTAAATATGAATACTTTTTTTTTAACAAAAAGTTTATGAAGGATGCAATCATCAAAGCATACATTCAAGAATTTGTTTGCAGTGTCCTGGTACGTCAAATGACACGTTGGATTGGATTGTCATCCAAAATATTTATTTTTATATGCTTATCGTGTTATGGATTTGTGTCTCTCTCATGTTTCAAAGTAATAGTAACCCAATTTTATTGGATGAACCTCCACAAGAGCATTTCATGGTTCACTAACGAAGTGGTCATCCTTAAGTTAACATATGATTAAGAAATTTGAAATATTTAAAAATATGAATTGGAAAGCTAAACGACTCATTCTTGGGATAATTATAAAAAAATTAAATTATTCATGGATTTTCCTTATTGGTCTTGGATTTTCAAATTTTCAATTTACCATACTATTATCATTCAATCGACAATGTTATCCAAGGGGAAATTACAAAAGCATATATGCATACCTACTCATGTTACAATTAAAAATGAATACTTTCTTTAGCAAAAAGTTTAAAAGGATGCAATCATCCAAGCATACATTTGAGAATATGTTTGAAGTGTCCTGATACGTCAAAGGATGGTTGGACGGGATTGTCATCCAAATTAATTCTTTTTAAATGCTTCTCATGTTCTTGTTTTGCCTCTTTTCCACGTTTCAAAATTATACCAACCTAATTTTCGTCAGATGGACCCCCACAAGAGCATTTCACGGTTCGCTAACAAACTGGTCGTCCTCGAGTTAGCATATGAGTGAGGAATTTGAAATATTTAAAAATATGAATTAGAAAGCTAAACAATTTATTATTGGGATAATTATAAAAAAAAACATTTCATGAATGCTTGCAATGACAAATAATTAAAAAAATTAGAATTAAATTTGTCCAATCAAAAGGTCCGTGACTCGATGGACATCTATATGATAGAGTTAATTTTTTTTTAACAGATGCAGAGGATAGAAAACAGACAATTAAAGAAAACTAAAATGTTTGCGCCCACGGAATACGGAACACTGCATCATACTGAGAAAGTGGATTTACAATACCCATGTGCTGCCGGTCTGCACTCTCATCATTGTTTCCACAAACGGAGAGAGCCACCAGGTGCAGTTCACAAGCAAAATTAAGTGCCATTTCACGCTATCCGAATCCACCTGTCCACGCGATCAGCGACTGCGAATGCCCTCATCAGTTAAAAAGCAATTGCTGCCCCAGCTCAGTTTTACACGAATTACAAAAAACGATGGGTAATATTTCTCCATTTAATCGCACGCAAAAATTGATCGCGTATGAAAGAATTCGGTATCAAGTCTCCAGCGAGGATTACAATCATGTGGTGTGGGAATGTTCCAAAATGCTACTTCTACGCACGCGGGAAGACAGGGACAACTGTAGGTCGAATGAATTCATTACTACGAGTTGAGCTGTAATACGAAGTTGTCGGGAGTGCACGGCGTTTACTTCGGCATGCTAAGGTCTTTGAAAAATGGCCGAACGCTCGTTGGAGCCGTCATATTGCAGTTTGGACTATTAGAAATCTGCAAAGAGTATAGTTTTCGCTTTCCTTAAAAAATAAAGAAACGAGTGCCGAGTCAAACACCCGCGTCCGTGTTTATGAACTACGTGCTTGGCTGTTCATGCGTTGGTCGCATATTTGGTTGTATCATCCTGAAATTCAACGTGCGACTTCAATTTTTTTAAGGCTAAAAGAGCTAATGGGAATGGCGTAAATAGGTGTTCATGTGAATATTTTGCAATATAGATCGCAAGGATGAGATTTGAACCCTAATAAAAAGCAATTGGACGGAGAATGTTCTCTTCACAGCTGTAGCCAATACACTAGTTTAGTAAAGAGAAGTTGGTATTGAACTTTTAATCGGATTTCGGTAGATTAAAGAAGGCAAGTCGCTTTCATTTCCAGTTGCACAAATCATGCCGTTGACGGCATGCCTTGCGATCTAGCAAATTGGCAACGCTTTGAAATCGAGTGGGGGACAGCTTCTCATTAACTACCTGTAAGCGGTGCCGTAATGAAGAAATTATAAATGTCGTGTGTTTATTAAGTAAAATAGAAAATAACGCATCCATCCCCATTAAGGTCATAACTACAACCGGAAAGTTGCACCAAGCTCGCGCTTACATAAAATCTTGCATGAAATCACTTACTAACCATTGATCAATCATGAAACACAAAATTTTCCTTGTGCAAATTTTCCTAAAATAAAATAGTTATCTCCCATGCATGACGATTTTAATTTAAGTTACTAAATGAAGCGCAACAAATTTCTGGGGCACGTTAAAACAAGTCCTCATATTAAGGCCATTAAGCATTTTATCCAGAAACGCCTTTAAATACCGTTCGTAAAAGATTTCATGCATTCGATACGATAAGAAGTTGGTTAAATGCTCAAATTTGAAATTAAAGAGGAAAAGCACGGTGCGAAAAATACAAAAGTCATCTCATAATACAATATTGATGTTTTGGTCAAATTACAATGCAATATAGAGGAGTTTCCACGGATATAAGATTTTTGATTAGAGGTCGGTTAAATGCTCAAAACTTGAAATGAAAGTGGAAAAGCATAGCGAGAAAAAATACAAAAAGTCGTCTCCTAATACAATATCGATATTTCGGTCAAACGATAATGCAATCCATATGAGATTTTGTGCATCGAAAAATTTTGATTTCCGCATCAATGATTATCGAAAGATGTTTTTAAATAAACAAATGGGTAATCAAATGCCGTGCGAATATATAAAATGAAAAGAAAATTCGAACGAAATCTCCCAACCAAAAACCTGCTCAGATGTATGTGAATAGAACGTGCAGGCATCGTCAACCGAGAAAACGATAACCCCAAAAGAACGAGCAGGCAACAACGCGGGGCGCGCCGACAGCAGGTGAGCCGTCGTGAAATCTCGGTACCTGATCTCGTTGACTCGGCCCCAAAAAAAGGGGAAGAAAAGAAGGAAATAAGAGCAAAAAAGAAAGACCCAACAGAAGGGCGACGACCCGGGGACCAGGCCGTCGCCATCGGCACTCCCCCGCGCACGAACATCCCCCTCGCCGTCGCCATCCCTTTGAACTGGTCTCTCCACGCGGCTTCCCAGTGCGCTCCTCCGAATCATTCGTCAATCGCTCCTCCATCATTTTTTTTTTTTTTTTTTTTTTTTTATTTCCGGCGATTATGCCGACAGGTGAGAACGACGTTCACCTCCGATTCCTCCATCGACACCACCCAATTCCCACCCCCTCACGCCCGTTCGAAATTATGATTGGCCGTCGACGATACAGAAAATTCCGCGTGTAAGCAAATTTGATCGATGTTTTGGGGAATCCATTCTGAAGGGACTTAAAACGCGAGGTCGTGCGAGTGGGGCACCGCGTGGGGCCCGCCCACCTCCCCCACCCCCAATCATCGCCGCTTACCTGGACCAATCAGACCCCGTCAATCTCCACTGCCCACCCCATGTGCTCCCAGGTGGCGAGGAACCTTCCTGTGTGTATCCGCATTTCCCCCATCTCGCCACGATCGTCACCGAAAAAGAAAAACGGAGAAAGGCTATGTACGTACGCGCAGCGTCTTGTCGTTTTTTTCCATTACATATAAATATTCGAGATGAATGAACGGAGCTGTACAGCTAAGGATGCTTTCTCGAGTCGAGTTTCGTGTTGTCATCTGGCCTCGGCGTTTGACTCCGGCCTTTTATTTTAATTAGAATCTAGACGTGTCTTTTTTACGCTACGCAATTAAATAATATTGAGTTAGGTGGGGGGGTCTAAGAATTGTGGGCAAAAGCCATCTTCAGTCGAATCAGAATAAAAGCGACCACTGATTAAAAGAAAGAAGAAGAAAAGTAGTGGTGATGATGTAATACCTCAGACGGACAGTTTTATCATTTACTCGTGCGGGGTCCATTAGTAAAGGACCGAGCCAGCGAGCCGGTAGATATCTCGGCAATTGTACCTTTTTTTTTTTTTTTTGGTATTCGGGTCACCCGATATAAATTTTAATTCTGGAAAAAATAAAGAGGATGAAAATTTAATCGTCGAGGCGATGGGAATGGGTATTCCAATAGCCACCTAATCACGGCGCCCGGACTCGAACCGGAATGCTCTACGTTTTAAGCATATCTTTGATAGAAGGATCATCACGGACTTCACTTTCTTCCGGCGAAGTGTGGATGGCTTGATGAATTATGGTATGCATCGGACGGCTTTTCATGTCCGCCCTAAAAAAAAAGCAACGAGAAAGGTGTTCCTAAAGCATTCGGTCCTACTGAGCTCGACGTATGCATCGCAATGCGTAGCATCACTTGACCGTTAGCCTTGTTAATTTTATTTTTTTCTGGGGGGGTTGGAAGAAGGGACAAAAGTGATGGAATTCGGATGTGGTCACGGACAAAAGTGATGGAGTTTGGACGTGGTCACGGCCCCTCTTCGTTGATTTTTCAATCTATGCAAAGCAAAGTCGTGGTCTCTACGCCGGAGGGAAGCGGCTCGACATGTCACCGTGCATTTCTCCTCTCCTATTCGCGCCCTGCATAAGAGGGCACTAAACGTGAAAGGTAAATTATTGTCTATTTTGAAGACCGCGATTACCCACTTAACCGATTCAATTTCAACAAATTATCTAACGAATGTATTTTTCATATCCAAGAAAAAATAAACACCACGAGATGTTGCCAGAAATGATCATACAGGGCCACAACGTGATAACCTAATTGCGAAATATCTGTCATTCACCTGTACGGAAGTCTATTGATGGAATATGGAGGTGGTCGTGGTCCTCCTTGTAGATTTTTCATGACGGAGGGAAGTGGCTCGACATGTCATTGTGTGTATCTGTCCTCTTCTTTTTATTCGTAGCATAAAAGGACACTACACGTGAAAGGAAAACCATTGTCTCTTTCGAGATCATGGTCGTGTATCATCTTAACTAGTCCAATCCCAATTAATCATCATACGAAAATCACCACGAATGTGTTGTTCATATCCAAGAAATAATAAGTACTGCAAAATGTTCTAAAAAATAATAACGTCGAGCGTGCGATATGGTAATGTAATAACGAAATATCTAACATTTACCCGTGCAAAAGCCCATCCATTGCATGCACTGTGATTTTGATATCTGACGATGGTATAGGGTCTCAAAGGTATTGATATTATATCGTAGCTTTAGATTGCTAATTATGTGCTTACTAATTCATCTCTAAGAACCGGATCTTATTAGATTCGATGGACGAATTGATGAATAGGTAAGTATGCATTAATGCGATGCATATTGATATATCTACACAGCAATCCCTTTGGCGATTGTGTAAAATCTTTTTATAGATACAAATAGCCATATTGGGATGTGGATTGTCCTGGGACTTTGAAAATTGGCGGTGAATGAACAAGAGGAAAAACTAACGAGTTTTTTTCTTTTCTTGGTCTAAGAAAAACTAACGAGTTTAAACGGTCCAACCTTCAACAAATGAAGCCACTGGGATTCGCCCTAGTGGCCACCCTTTCAACATGGAAGGGGGAGGTGAGGGGTTCAAATCCCCACATTCTCAGGGAGATGGGGTGGGGACGCGTAAGTTTCTAGAGTGGATTTCAACTCCTACGCCCTGCAAGAGGCAGAGCAAAAGTCTGAGAGTGAGTGTAGCATAGGAATAGAGTAGGACTGACAAAAAAAAAAAAAAAACCTTCAACAAATGAGGAGAACATTGTAATTTCACTACATTAACTTCTCTCGGGATGGTAATAGTAAAGGTGGGCTTGAAAAGGGAAAAAGGGCTCCGCTAATCAATACCCTCTAATTCACTATAATTAAGTGGAAAGTGCACATAGACACGTAGGTGAGAATTGGAGAAGAACATCTTTTCCAAAAAAGCGGCGAGCTTCAAATTGAAGAACTGCTCATATTTTCCAAGCACGATTATTGAACTCGAGGAAGTACCTTAGAGGGAGACATTGACATTTTTATTTTCTAATAAAAATTGTGCGAAATAAATTTAGATCAGCACTATGTTGCAATCGCGTTAAGTGTAAAACCATAGTTCAAAAAGGAAAAAGAGGGAAATAAATGTCAATGCCGGAGAAGTAAAATGAGCTAAAAATGGGCTGTACCTGTTGTCTAATGATCGGGCTTGCCACAAATTAGTAAACAAACAATATATAGAGTGCACTTGTTTCATGAAAAATACCTTTTAGAAAATGATTATTTGCATTGCATAAAAAAATAAACGAATATAAAATATTTTCCCGTCCATAGTAATCACGAATAAGGAAAATATTTTTATAAGTTAATTATTTCAAGCAAAATAAATGATTATTTTAAAGTAAATATTTCTTAAATTATTTATTTTATGTTAAATAAACGGAGTCCTATAAAGTAAGAAAAGGACCACGTCTTTCTGCATTCGGGGGCGCTTCCATTTGGACGTTTCGCGGGCAAAAAGGGAAAATGATAAATCGCCCGTAGTTGTTTATCGAATTTCTCATAAACAAAAAAAACGCCATTAAAAGAACACTCCGAAACAGGCGGAGCGAGCTGAACCAGCTGGCTCCAATCCAGCCGACAAGGAGCCGGCTCGTTTACGTGGGAACGCGTAATTATTAGAACCCGCGCTGAAACAAAACAGAAGCCCCAAGAAAAATTTCTCTATTTTTTATTTTTTCCTTCCCCAATATTTTATTTATTTATTGAAGACTCCATATCACCAAGTGTGCCTCATAAAAAGCAAGCCTCAAAAGCTTCAACAGCTAGTATGCACTCCTAGGCCTCTCTCTCTCTCTCTCTCTCTATCTCTCTTCTCTCTCTCTCTACCTCTCTGTCAGCTCGCAGCTGAGCGAATCTCGCGCACTTCTCCGGGGGATTGTACTCGAGGAATCGGCAGCGCCGGAAGTCGAAGAGCGGAGCCGCCGGCGACACTCTCCGGCAATGTGCACCTCTCGCGCCCCCGCCGCCCTGCTCGTCTCCCTGCTCGTGAGCTCGGCTATATCGGTCCTCGTCTCCGCTCAGGGATCTACCTCAAGTCCATGGCAAACTCTCTCTGGTAACTCTCTCTCTCTCTCTCTTTCTCTCTCTATCTGTCTCTCTGTATCTATATCTCGGCGGCTCTCTCGCCGAGCGTCTTCGATTTCTGTGTTGGATCGGGAATTTGTTTGAGCTGCGCGGCATTGCTCGTCTTTGATCTCGGAGGAAGGGGGGAGAGAGAGAGAGAGAGAGGGAGTGGCTAAATCCGAACAATTTTGAAACTTTTCAGCTGTTTCTTTCTTCCTGCATTTCCAGTTTGTTTGGCTGGTTACCGAGCTGAACAATCAACCGAGTCGGTCCTACCGCGAGCTTCCCCCATCTGCTGCTTCGGTTACTAATTCCGTACGATTGCCTCCCTCCCTCCCTCCCTCCCTCCCTCCCTCCCTCCCCCACCTTCTAATTTCCTTGGTACATGCTCCGTCCTTCGGCTTTTAGCGTCATTTTCAGACATCTAGCGAAAATCACGGGGAATTTTTTGCGAATTACGCACTCTTCAGCTTTAAAACCCATGGATGTTGACTTTGTTCAAGCGGATTCTAAAGTTTAGCTCCATTCCTTTGACTTAGTTGTCAGGGGAACATATTCAAGAGCTTGACTTGAGTAACTCGACGAGTTTTGAAATTTCGAGGCCCGCTGGACGGTTAAATCGGCAGTTATTCTCTCTCTTTTCTTTGATCTTTTGAACAAAACATGATCCTTGCGTATGGCCGTTGCTTTTTTAGAAGAGTTTTGATTTGACTTCGTTAATTAAAACGGTAGAACAATATAAGATCTCCTGTCACACTTTATGCTGGGAAATTACAGCGATGAAGAAAAGCTTGTGAGGTCATTGGAAAAGAGCTAGGGAAGATTGGAATTGATTGTTATGCGGCTACCGTGCGTCCTAAATGTAGTTACATCTAGCCTAATCTGATTTTCACGAAGAATTGATCTCGATTTTTCTACTTTGGTTATGTGGGGAACTTATGCAAAGTCCCATTGTATCACAGTATCTCGCCTGTGATCTGATCTTGATTTTCATCGTGTTGTGTGCAATGCTGTCACCGTAAAGATATCTGGGGCCCTTGCAGTTGTAAAAATACAGGAAAGGGTCTCACCTCTCTTATGCTTTGCTTTCCTTTCTTCATGCGTACGCTGTCCCAAAGATAGCTCATTACAATATCATCTAGCATTGTTCCACAGGGAAAAGGAACCCCCCCTTTCCCAAAAAATAAAATAAAATAAAAAATACTTGCATGCATTTTTAGTTTTGAAGACGCCGTCTGCAATTATCTTTAACTATTAGTTTGACATCAGCAGAGTTTTTAATGTCTTTTATCAAATTGTCTGCTTTGTTAATAGAGGCATGCATGGCCTGGGAATATTTCTTCACCGTGTATGCTAGATGCTTACTAGTTCCTTTCTTCTACAGGAAATCAACCTTTAGTCATTGCAAAGGGTGGATTTTCAGGGATCTTTCCGGATTCTAGCTCTGCAGCCTACAGTTTGGCATTAATCACAAGTGTACCTGATGTGGTATCATGGTGTGATGTCCAATTAACAAAAGATGGGGCTGGCATATGTGCTCCAAGTGTCAAGTTGGATAACTCTACTGACATTTCAAGCATTTTCAAAGATAATGGTACTACATACCCTGTTAATGGCGTGGATACTCAAGGATGGTTCTCCATTGATTTCACCCTGAATGACCTTGCTAACGTTGTCTGTAAGGACAATTAATCTCAGAGCTCTATATTTCACCTCCTGCTCTGTATCAATTAAAATTGTATATTGGCATGTTTCATTTCGTTTAGAGATGTTGGGTGCTCTATATGTGGATTTTTTTCTTTACCGCCTGCAGGGCTGGGGGGGTGGCGGCGTATGTATGTAGATCTCATGGATACACTTTGATGGCCAAAGCACATGAAAATCAGACTCGATCAAGTGAATGTTATAGTTGTCCTGCATCATTGATATATATATGTTGCCTATGAATTGAGAATCACTAAACTTGCTCATGATAGCAGTAAAGTAGTTTTTGCTCAATGGTACTTAAGGTTATAAATTTTCTCATCTCTCATAATCTCCGCTATCTCTGCACAGTAACTCAAGGAATTTATTCTCGAACTAATAAGTTCGATGGCAATCTCTTTCCAATACTCACAGTCCAAGACATGGTCAGTCAGGTGAAACCGCCTGCATTATGGTTGAATATTCAGGTAAATATTCTAGTACATGTCCTTCCAGAAGTTATTGGTGCCTTCTTCAGCTATTCTTGGGTTGACAGACCGCTTTTAATAATTTGCAGCATGACATGTTCTTCACACAACATAACTTGAGCATGAGAAGCTTTGTGATTGCCACGTCTAAAAGTGTAATTATCGATTATATCTCATCACCAGAAGTGGGTTTCTTAAGAAGCATTGTTGGACGAGTCAGCCCCTCCAAGACAAAATTGATCTTCAGGTTTATGGGACGAGATGTTTTCGAGCCTTCAATTAACCAGACATATGGTTCTCTGTTGAAGAATCTTACGTTTGTCAAGACATTTGCTTCTGGGATACTAGTACCAAAGGTTTATATATGGCCTGTTGATGGCAGTAACTACTTGCAAGCTCATAACTCTCTCGTTTCAGATGCTCATAAAGCAGGACTCACAGTTTTTGCAGCTGATTTTGTAAATGATGTTCCTCTTAGCTACAATTACAGTTTCGATCCCGTGGCTGAGACTCTATCTTACGTCGAAAATGGTGCATTCTCCGTAGATGGTGTGCTCACTGATTTCCCGATGACTTCATCCGCAGCCATTAGTAAGTCTCCTTTCATTGACAGAGCACATGACCGAGCTTGTTTCATCAGTCTTTTACAATATCATGCACCATCTGGTGTATCAAGTCTTGTACAGTGATCGTAATTGCTTTGACAAACTAATATCTTTCTTAAGCCTTCCCTCATTCTAAGAGTAGCTCTTCCATAAAAGTCACATCCTTTTCTCGAACATATGGAGGTCATGTTTTTCTCTTTGCATACACATTTATAACCAACTTTCTCTGTATATGCTAACTTGTTCTTTCATCCTGCAGGTTGTTTTGCCCATCCGAGCAAAAATAGTTCAGGACAAGGTACGTCTAATGATTCAACATGCAGATTGTAAAACAAATTTTCTTTTCTCACAACCTAGATATTCCCTGGTTGTGCTCAAAGTGCTTGTTTAGGATGTGTGCGTATTCTAACATTCAATATTTTCAATTCTCTTAGCTAAGCTGCTGGTTATCTCGTTCAATGGGGCAAGTGGGGATTATCCTGGTTGCACCGACTTAGCATATTCAAAAGCTATTCAAGACGGGGCTGACATTATTGACTGTCCTGTTCAAATGTCGAAGGATGGAATCCCTTTTTGCTTGAGCTCCGCAAATCTTATAGATAGCAGTAATGTTGCAACAACACAGTTTCGCAACCTTATGACAACAGCTCCAGAGATTCAGTCGGGGACTGGAATATTCAGTTTTAGCCTCAACGGGAGTGACATCCGGACGTTGACTCGTAAGTTTGACATTCGGTGTTTAATCTGCATGTTCTCTACGGCATGTTGCTCTTTCTCTTTTTTCTTCTTCTACTATGATTGCCATGATTTAAGATCGCTTGACTTAGAGAAAATTTGATTGACTTAACATCATTTTGAAAGGCATCCTGGTGAAAGCCTTCTTCTTCATTTCAAGTAATCTCTTAGTTGACCTTTAATTAATGTACCAAAGTTTAATTTGATAAGCAATTATCAACTCATGTCCTCTTCTGCAGTTGTTCATGTAGAAACTATTGATGATTAAATGTCACTGTACTGATTTGTTTATTAATATCGTTGCAGCGGCAATTGCAAGTCCATATTCGCAGTTCAAAATATTCAGAAATCCAGCCAATAAAAATGCTGGAAGGTTCCTATCGTTGTCGGAATTTCTCAGCTTGGCGAAAAATTCTTCCGTATCTGGCGTCTTGATCGGCATAGAGGTGAGATTTCTGTTTCAATATTATTTGCTTTGAATCTTTTCATATATTGCATATTTGAGCCAAAGGACAAATCTACAAATTTGTCATTTGGTGGTGTGTTTAGAGAGTTAGTAATGAAATAAAGGAAGTTACTAAGACATTTCAAAAATTACCATTACCTCTTGAAAATGATAAATCCTGATTTCAGCTCAAGGATAATTTTTACATGCTCACTCTTCACACCATCTTGAATACTTGGGGAAGTAGTGGTAGCAAATTTTGGTCCACGTCCGGGGTGGACATGAAATCTATGACTCTTCTTAACTGATCCAAATCATCATTTCTCATGAATGTCACGTACTTCTCTTAAAGATTGTTTGTTTGGTATCCCATCATCTTGTGACTTGCTATATTGGGTGTGATCTCCATGTTGGTTGATCTGGCCACATATCCCCAAAAATAACCTTTTGTTGGATTATGTAGATAGCATATGTGCCACATCGGTGGTTGAAATGGAATCTGTGTTCTCCAGTCATTTTTTGAAGTTCTGAACAATCAGAATTCTTCTGCTGTGAAACTTATTCTTATATTTAATCCTTTGGCAGTCTTACTGCACATATTAGTGGTTAGACATCATATGGAGATATTACAAACTGTCTTACAAGTAGAGGTTTGAGCTTATCAAAGCGCACACATGTTGGAAGAACACTGAACATACTCACTGACCCATAAAAAGCGTCTTGCTGGGTACCACATCATCTACTTGAGACAAATCCCTTGTATAGTGCAGGAAATTGCATGTCTTGCCTTGATAACCTATTTGGGCCCTTTTGATGCTTCTGTTTAGAAGTTTTTGGACAAGCAGTTTTGGTTGTCTTGATCTTGATGTTTTGTTTTTCCTTTTTCCCTAGAATGCTGCCTACCTTGCCGAAAAGCAGTCATTGAGCGTAACTGATGCTGTCCTTGCTGCTTTGAGTAAAGCTGGTTTCAGTAATCCGACAGAAAAGAAGGTCATGATTAAATCCACCAACAGCTCTGTTCTGATGAAGATCAAAGAGAATGCCAATTATGAGCTTGTGTATGAGGTTGATGAGAACATTCGTGATGCCAATAACGATACTGTTCTGGACATTAAAACATTTGCTCACTCTGTGGTTGTCATGAAGAATTCTGTCTTCCCGACAAATCAGTTCTTTCTTACTGGTATCACAGATGTTGTGACAAAGCTCCGTGCCTTCAAGCTCCCTGTTTATGTGCAAACATTCAGCAATGAATTTGTGTCCCAAGCATGGGATTTTTTCTCAGATGCCACTGTTGAGGTGAACTCTTTTGTCACGGGAGGTGACGTCGATGGTGTGATCACTGATTTCCCCAAGACTTCTGCTTCATACAAGAGTAAGCAACACTTCCATATCATAATTTTCTTTCAGTTTGAGAGAATTTTCTCCGTGCCAAACCTTTTATTGGCAGAGGAATTGTAAAACAACTTGCCGCAGCAATTTTAGGAAGACTCTTAAAGTCCATCTATATGCAGATCGTAGACCTCCTCGAATATTTTCTAACTAATTGTTCTAAGTCATAAGTAAAATCAAAGCATTCTGATGCCCTACTAGAGCATTGCAAGTAATACTGCCTTTAGCAGTACGTGGAGGTAGACAGTCCAAAGTAAAGCTACCTTCTGTAACAGCATTAATCTAAAATCTAAATGATTTTGCTGAACGTGGCAATACGCCTATGTAGCTCTTTTATGTTAAGTTTTCTTCAGTGACTGACAATGATGCTGTGGGAAATGCAGGAAACAAATGTTTAGGCTTGGCCAACACCCCTCCCTACATGAGTCCTGTTCAGCCCGGCAGTCTCATGCAGGTGATAACTCCTCAAATGTTGCCACCTGCTCAAGCTCCATACCCTGTCCTGATCGAGTCGGATGTAGAGGAGCCACCGTTGCCAGCCATAGAAAAAGCCGTGTCTCCCACTCCGTCAGGTGGGTCCACTGCAGCAGTGCCAACACAGCCGAAAAGTGGCCAACCTAAACTCCCCGCTAGTATCTTCCTTTTGAGTCTAGCGATGCTCCTCCCGACCTTGTTTCTACTTTGAAATTCTGTTCGGCAACTGGTGATTTAAGGCCATCTTCGATTTTGCCATTTCATTAAGCGGATTTTCGACTGTGCTGGAGGTCTTACTGCATGTTTATGGAGCCAACTATCGGAGATTTTCCCACTTATGACTTGAAGCAGTGAGTTACATTTCTTTCTTCCATGGATTAGGTAGATTCATTCTTCTTGTAATACGGAAACGTTTTCCTCTGAGGTACATGCTTATTTTTATTGCTCTTTTTTTTTTTTTTCATTTTCCTTTTGTAAAGAGATCATTCTCGTGTAATTAGTATTATGAACACTGATTGTTTTAGCCCGCTATTTTGCATGCATTTAATTCATCATCTGCTATTGGATCTAAATTTCGCAGTTGTGTTTCCTGTTTAGATAAAGCAGTAGTCCCGAGGGATGGTCTAGATTATTTGTCCGATACGCGATGAAAAGTTCTTCGTTTGAATATGGGCTCACTGATTCAACCAAAAGAAAGGAAAAAGAAAAAAGAAGGGCTGAGTTGATCTGCTAATTTACATAATTGATATATGAATTGTCTTGACATTTTCTTGTTCGGTACTTCGAACATAATCCATTTCGTTTTGTTAACTCATCTTATGAATCAAATTTGCAAGTCGATTACGGTATCTCGATGATTTTTCCACCGTGAGTGAATTTTAGATTGCGAGTGCTCTCGGCACTTCCGTCGAACAACTAAATAGTGAAATATCGTGATGGTTAATTTCAATAATGCAGAAATCGATCATTTCTTCTGGGAGTACATTATCAAGTATTTTTGAAGTGAGAGCAAGCGGCAGCAAAGCCAATTGAAATATATTCGTTGTCAATTATGATGCTTAGGAACTCAATCGATATTCCGTGACTAATAACCAGATCGACATACATCCTCCGTCTCCTCACCCGCTTCCGTTAGGTGATCGAACTTGTCGTGGGGTGAAACATCTCGACACCTGGCAGCACGCCATTCGTCGACTCTACAGAAAACCTGGTAAGGCGCGCGTTGAAGTATGACTTCTCCCTCTCCTCCTCCAAGACTTCCCTTCGATCGGCACCAGCGAGCAACGATCAACGAAACGGAAGGAATGCCCAAAAAAAAAAAAAAAAAAAAATTGTAAAAGAAAAAAGAAGAAGAAGAAGAGTTTCGGAGAGAGAGAGAGAGAGGAAGAGCCATGAACATGATGATCTCCAGAACCTTTCTCATCTTCCTCTTCTTGGTCAACTCCCTCTCCATTTACTTCCTCCTCCACGCGCAACACCGTGACGGCTCTTCCGGCCGCTCTCCCTCGACGGAGGGCGGCCGCTCTCGGCAGCCGCAAACCCTCCGCCGCCGCCACCTCAAGCCCTGGCCGATTCTCCCCTCTTACCTCCCCTGGTCGCAGGAGGCCGCGGCCGTACCCCTCCGCTCCTGCGAGGCCTACTTCGGCAACGGCTTCGTCCGCCGCGTCGACTTCCTCTCGTCCTCCTCCGCCGCCGACGGGGGCGGAGGAGGAGGAGGCTGGTTCAGGTGCTTCTACAGCGAGACTCTTCGAAGCTCGATATGCGAGGGAGGGAGGCTGAGGATGGTGGCGGGGAGGATTACGATGTCGAGAGGAGGGGAGAAATTGGAGGACGTGATCGGGAGGAGAGAGGAGGAGGAGCTGCCGGTGTTCAACGACGGCGCGTTCGAGATTGAAGGGAGCGGGATAAGTAGGAGGAGGATGGTGACTATCGATGATTTAGACAGGTATATTCCTGCAGGTGATGTATCGCGGCACACCGTGCGGGAATTGATTGGGTCCATCCAGGTTGTCGGGGCAGCGGAATTTCGGTGCGATCAGGTGAGAATTTCATAATCATTTCTGGGAGCCGTTGACTCTCCGTTTATGTAGATGATCCAATTTTACAAACGAGAACAATTCTATGCATGGACTGCAATGGGATGTCATTCAGGCTTAAGCTCGTCATGTCTTGAACTTGAGTGGTCTGTCTGAAGCAGTTCTTTTGTAATGTGTGTGAGAATTTGGTTGTTTTGAAAGTCAGTGCGGACGTTATACGGATGGAATCAAAATCTTAATGTCTAATGATCTTGTAAGGAAGTCAGGAAATTTACAGGAGCTCCAGGGGTCTCCTAATTCCAGGTTTATAAGCAGGTTGGATTTATGAGGGTTGGAACTAATATGAAGGGACCAAACATTAGAGGGATACATGTGATGGTTGTTAGAATTTTTTGCCTAAACCTGTAAGAGTTGCTCTCCTTCTCCAATTGACACAGTATTTTTAACATATTTTACCTTGTTGACAGTGGGTCGAGGAATCAACACTTCTGGTCACTCGCTATGAGTATGCAAATCTATTCCACACAGTGACTGATTGGTACAGTGCATATGTCTCTTCCAGGGTTACAGGGTTACCGTATCGACCACGTTTGGTCTTTGTGGATGGCCACTGTTCGGTATGTGTGCTGCATTTCGAGCAGCCTTAATTTAAAAAATCAATTTACTTACATTGCTTATCACTGCATCTTCAGTAAATAGCTTCTGCTGTTGGTTTGTGCCGTTTTGGTCAGTGAGCATGGTTGTTCCCAGCCATGCGCCTTGTTATGACTGATTAAGTTATTAAGATCTTCTCTAGCTCTGCTTTTTGAATTTATGCATCTATTTTAGAGATCTGTCTTGACCTACTTCTTGGCATTTACGAATATATGTTGCAGACACAATTGGAAGATACGTGGAGAGCACTATTCTCAGGCTTCAGATATGCCAAGAACTTCAGTGGTTCGGTTTGTTTCCGCCATGCTATTTTTTCTCCATTGGGATATGAGACAGCATTATTCAAGGGACTTACTGAGGAGATTAACTGTAGTGGAGCATCTGCCCTTCATCTTTGGAGAAACCCAGATGACCGAAAGGCTGCCCGGTTATCTGAGTTTGGAGAAATGATTAGAGCAGCATTTGGATCCCCAGTGCACAAGCAACGATTGGAAAAGCCGGTCTCTGTCCATAATGTACTCTTTGTGAGGCGTGAAGATTACCTAGCCCATCCACGTCATGGTGGTAAAGTCCAATCAAGGCTAAGCAATGAGCAAGAAGTTTTTGATTCCTTGCAAAGCTGGACAGATAATCATCTTGGCTGCAAGATAAACCTTGTTAATGGACTGTTTGCCCACATGTCAATGAAAGAACAAGTCCGAGCTATTCAGGAAGCTTCGGTCATCATTGGTGCTCATGGCGCAGGTTTAACTCACATAGTGTCAGCAACACCCAAAACTGTGATTCTGGAGATCATCAGCAGAGAATACAGGCGTCCGCATTTTGCTCTGATCGCCCAGTGGAAAGGATTGGAATATCACGCTATTGATCTCTCCGGATCATATGCCATCCCATCTGTTGTCGTCGACAGGCTCAGTAGTATCATGAAAAGCCTTGGATGCTGATATACACGATTGCAAAACGAAGTTTCTCATTACTCTAAATGGGAGAACAGCAGCCTCCACTTTGGGCCACTTGTTTCTGCAGCCCACCTGGCCGGCTAGCATTCGTTTTGAGTTCGTTCTTTCGCATGTGGTGCAGTGCATCAGAAGTTGGGCACGGCGCTTCCTTCGGGGAAGCCATATGTCTTTCAATAGTGAATAGCACTTCGAGGAGCTGTGGAGAACAGAGCAGCATGTAACGGTACTTGCCTTGCAGTGCGAGAGGTATCCTCATGGCAGTTCATTGAACTATCAGCAAGTGCGCTGATAATGCTTTGGCCGCAACAATTGAACTCACACGACTTACTTGGTGTACGGTCAGAATTGACTTCTACGACTATTTATCTCTGTACAGAAGAACGTTACGGATGTGTTCAATTAAGTTGTACAGTGAGGAGAGGAATTTCTCTGTGGTTGATATGAAGTTGATTCTCTCCTGGTTGCTGTGGTTCGGACTTGAATATTGATGGAACTTTTATTCATTCTATGCTAGGCATTACGAATTTCAGACTGATGGTTAGACATCATTGTAGGGGTACTTCTTGAATAATTGGGCTGTACCAAATTTTCACTCTCATGTTCAAGCTTGTGGTACTGTTTCACCGGGTTTTCACCCGGAAGCGAAATATGTTTCTCCAAAAGATTGATTTTGGTTTCCTTTTTTATGAAATGGGGTTTCTGTTGATTGTGGACAGATAATTACTTGGCTTGGAATTGAAAAGACGAACCCTAGAATTTAGAGTGCAGGGAAGCTGATATACAGGGACATAAATGGAGAATAATGAACTTCATTGACTCGATGACAGATGAAAAAGAGCTTTTGGAACATGCATAATGAACAAGCAGTTATTTTCAACTAAAATTACCCTTTCATACACCCATTATTATTAATTTATATGTCACGACTTTCAAGACCATCAAGACGACCAACCGTCACTTGATACTAGACATTTTTTATCAATGTATTCTTCCCATTTCTCACGTCCAACACTTGATAAATCGTGCGGTAATTGATCATCCATAGAGTTCATTGCTTGGCTACGATGCTTGTTGATTACTCTCATAAACCTCATTGATTGGTTGTGATGGTTGTCGATATAACTCTCTACTAGTTATTGATGGTCCTTCCGCATTAGTTGTTGATTTGTTTGCGTCTCATAAGCCTATCATTCTATTTACCAAACCTTTGACTAACAAATCAAGTCTCATTTTATTGATTATAAAAAGTTGACTATTAATTTTTTTGTGCAAACAATTATAACCCAACTTTAGGTGCCAATCTAAGTATATGTCGAATAAATTTATAGTTGATATTTACCAACCAAAAATCGACAATCCTATGACAAAATCAAAGAGATTAAACATTTTCATGAGATATTTTAGAAGCCTATATAACAAATTAGATCTTCAAGTATTTAAATCATTTTCCCCTCGAGGTAGTCAAATCTTATCCCCGATTTAAAGTTTTCTCAAATTGTGAAAGCAAATACTCCCTTTCCTTCTTTCCACTTACAACTTGCTTTTTCGTGTCATAGAGAAATGGGTTATTTTTGAAGGTTTTATCCCCGAAAAGGAACAAAAGGAGAGAAACAAGGGAAGTCAATGATCCCCTGTTCAAAACCACGAAAGTGCCTCCCCTTCTTGCTACCTATTCCGTCCCCAAAAGTTCAGCCACTACGCGAGCGAACGATCCGCGAATCTTCAACGTCACGGGTGAGCTTTGAACGCTACTTCTCTTCATTCTCTCGAGCAGGACTCTCGGGCGACGGTCCGTTCGATCGGTAATGGAATTTGTCTTAATGCCCTCTACATGCTTGATAAAATGCCTGAATGAAAGGCTCAATAGTTAATTTCACACCAAGAACTGGCTTTCTTTAATGCTTTTGCTCTTTTATAGCGAACTCTTTTTGCGCCCTTTTCTAACTGACATTCGCTGTAGTTTACGGTGGATTTTGTAGTTCTCTCCCTCGTGAAAGCTGCACATATATTCACACTGAGACGAACTTACCAAACAATAATTAAAGACACGAGGCACAAGAAAGCAGACACTATCGCCTCCAGAAGAGCTTTTCCCTACCATTTATGCTCGCTGTGCCTCAGTTTGATTTCTTCCTTTTGTTATGCCCAGGCATAGTCGAACGAAATGGGGTTCTGTTATCCCTCCACTCCGAAGAAGATGGCAATGACGGCTGGAATGTTCGCCGCCGGAGCTGGCCTTTTCGCTTATGGGTTGCATCTCTGGTACGTTAACGTCGCCCCTCAGCGGGCCCGTATCCAAGCTCGTAGCGAGTTCGTGAAAGAACGATTTAGACAGAAGTACGGGAAGGAAACTGGCCGAGGCTGAGAGGTATGATACGCTTTACATGGATCATGCGGAATTGGTGGAATGGTTTTTCTTCAAGGATCTTAGCATTTCAGAATCAGCTTTGCTTCATAGTTGATTACATGAAATGTTACTGCCTGAGTAGCCGTCCAACACAATACCGATCTGTTGAAGCCTTTCGCCTTTTTCATTTTTAGATGGGATTGAATGGATAGATTGAGAAAACAAAATGTCATGTGGAACTGGAATAGAATGAGTATTCTCTTTCTCCTTGCTGACTTTTCCGTTCATCCTTGAGTTCATCGGCTCAAGAATTGCTTTGATCTAGTACTTAAGAATCCGTGAAAGCAGATTCTTGAGGATAGACCAAATCCGGCTTGCTTATTGATAGTGAATATATCCATCATTTCTTGAAATCATTCTTTTGATTCGAAATCGTGGTGTAGTAGGTCATGGAACGAATGAACAAAAATAGAAAATTGTAAGAAAATTGTACTTTTTTTCAAGAATGAAATTCTATTGGAATTGTCCATGTCCAATTCATCCTTATTGCTAGGGCGCATGATCGTTTTTCTTTGTTGGGCTGGAAAGTGAATGAATAAAAAGAACCGGAGTGCCAACCGGACCATCAGCTGAAAACTGGATCCTTTGGGTGCTCGGATGTCCCTGCAAATTTTGTAGTAACATCAAAAACTGGATTCCCAGGAAACAGCCTAATGGTTCGAATATTATAAATAGGAAACGAATACTGTCGTTGCTGAAAGGATGAGCATCTGCCGTTGAATCAAAATGCAGGGATATGGTTTAAGGATGGCAAACACCGGTACCGCATAAGCATATATCAAAAAAAAAAAAAAAAAAAAAAGCATATATCAAATAATAATCAACCACGGCAAAGCTCATGAAATTAACACCTGAAAGTTTGCAAGACGAACATTTTCGGCTTTGGAGTAACATTGTGCAGCTCCTCCTTCCTTCGGATCTTCTTCATACAGAACTCCAGCTCCCGGCCTTACAATGTGCATCTGCCAGGAACCGATCCATCATCCCAGTTAACCCACCGGGTAAGTAAAGGAAAAAAAAAATGCAGAGAAGGATCACCATTATAATCAATGCTTAAGTTATATTAAATCTATTAACGGGCCAGAATCTAAAGGACCTTCTCTTGACATTAATGTTAAAGATACATGAATAGAGGAGCAACATACATGCTTCCGTGGGTGGGTTATGAGTATATCCACCAGATGAGTGATCAAATTTCATCTTTACATTACGAATGATTCTAATTATATGGAAAATTCTTATAAATTCACGAAATTCGATCCTCATAAATCGGTGACCGTTAGATTAAAAAAAAAAAAAGTTTGGATCGTTCACTGAATATATTTAAACTGTTTACTCGTGATAGGATATTTTAGACAGAATTCTGACAAACCGTACTACCATCCGACCTTTTCTAAGTGGTAAATCGGTCTTTGGAGAGACCAAGAAAAACTCCTTAATTGCAACTGCCTGCAGCCCCCCAAAAAGGCAACAGTTCAAAAGGGGAGAGGGACGGAGGGACGGAGGAGGAAACCATTTCTTTGGAAGAATCATGAGATCCTTCTCCAAAAGAAAGTAGACATCTAAGAGAAGGAAAATTTATCAGCCTCCAGTGGTATAGGGTAACAAGGAATCTAGAATCCTGTTCCATTCCCTCCCTCCAAAATATCCACACAGCTTGGGAACGGGGGACGATGATGCTCCTCCTTTTCTCTTGAAACGACTCGTCTCCTAAATCCCACAACATCACTTCGAAATCGGAATTCCAAGCTGCTGTCGACCGTAAAGTTTCAACCTTTGGAACGAACCGGGTCATGGGTCTCTACTCGTTTTGCTTGTGGGGCTCTCAGATTATGCCCATCAGGCACCAGCACAAGCGGGTCGAATTTCCACAGTTCAACGGCAGAAAAGGAAGCGGCATCGCTTTCGAGCTCTTGAAGCAGAGGCCTTGTCCTATGAAGATTCGCGTGTCTTGCACGCCCGAATCTGTTGATTTTGAAGAAAGAACGAGCCCAAATGAGGTATACGCTGTCATTTCCTTTGTTGATTCATTCTGAACAGATTATTAACTGTGCAGCTTGTGTTTCTGTGAGCTGGGTTTGATATTGAAAGACCGGCCTCAGTTCTGGACATGACAGCGTGCGGCATTTGCAAACTGTGATGTTTTTTTTGTCTATAGTCCAGTCTACATGTCAACATCAATGTCTGTCTCAAATTCATGATCATACCTTCTAAATTTTTGCGTTGTGAATTTGATAGTTCGATTGACCATGTCGCTAGAGATTGCTGCCATTGCCAATTTGGGTGCATTGCGGTAAGATACGAGTGTTTCGATATAGAATGTCCTCCGATGGCTTGATAGGCGACAGGAATGCAAGCATGCTTTTGAATGGAAAGTCGTCATTGAGCTTATCTTTATATATTGACGCCTGTCATGAGGAACAGATTGACCATGCGACACCTCCTGTCTTAAATGCATTTCTAAACTCTTCATGATAGTACCCAATCTTTTCCTTTCTTTGTTGTGGCAAGAGTATCTTTCCACATATTGCTTGAAACTAGGTTGCTGATCTTGCAAGCGGCTTTGACTGTCCTAATAGTGTGCTGATGTTGAGTGCTTTATAGATTTCAAGTGACCGAGGAAGCTCATACATGGTTTTGTGTTTCTTCTAAAAGGTCAGGAAGGAAATACAACAATGCTACGACCTCATCTGCAGGCTTGGGAGGGGAGTTGTTTACTTGGGCTCTTCAAGGTTGGGGCCTGATCATAAGCATTACATGCAAACATTGGAGCTGGGTAAAGAGGCGAGTGCCTTTCACTTACTATTCCTTCAATTCCTGTAGCGTAATGGGTGCTTTAGTTTGTGAATTTATTGGCAAGACTCTTGTATCTTTCTTGGGAGGATCTGACGAGTATTAATGTTTTCAAACTCAACAGGTAGCAAAACTTTTGGACTGTACTTCTTGGTCAGGGGCCGGTCCTGGACTCATGGACGCTGCAACCAAAGGCGCTCTAGAAGCAGGAAAGCCGGTTGGTGGGTTCAAGATAGGTAAAGAGGCCGGAGAATGGACTGCTTCCAATTTTCATCCATACCTACCTTCGGAAACTTATCTTACTTGCAGGTAACATGCTACTCCTCTTTTCCTGATTACCCTAATAAGGAATTCCTTTTTGGCTCGCCAGTAACATTCAATTAAACCTTTATAATTCCTCGGTAAACTTCCAGGTTTTTCTCTGCAAGGAAACATGGCTTGGTGGATGCCGTGGTTAGGAGCAGCAGTTCTGACAAGACGGCTGTAGTTGCTCTGCCCGGTGGAATAGGCACACTAGATGAGGTGTTTGAGATTCTGGCCCTAATTCAGCTTGAGAGAATTGGATCTGCCCTTCCAGTTCCCTTTCTCTTGATGAATTACGACTCGTTCTATGGAAAGCTCTTGGACTTTCTTGATGATTGCGAGCACTGGGGCACCGTCTCCAAAGGAGAAGTCAGGTCACTGTGGAAAGTCTGTGACAGCAACTCCGAAGCTTTGACTTACTTATCTGAGTTCTATGATCTCCCTCTGCGGAGTGAACCTGGGCTTCAATTTGGAGTAAGTACTATGTCAGGGACATCTTAGTAGATACTGTTTATGGACAAGGAAGTTCAAACCAGCATGTAACTTCAGTGTATTTTAGGAGCGTGCACAATTTGATCAGTTGTCTGATAAGTTCTCAGAGAAATAAACCAAGATGAATGCCATCTACCTCATCAACCCATTGTATTCCTTGTCAATCTACCTTAGATCCTCTAAGCTTTGACATAAACTGTACTCATCTTCAACAAGATTCAAATATATATGAGAGTGACCTCTAAAGTGCGACATTTGCTCTCCGTATTTTCGATGAGAAGGATTAGAGAAGGAGATTCTTAGAAGTCATTGTGTCGCTCGAAAGTATTGTCTCCTAGTTGGATTAATCTTCTAAAGTCCAATGGTTCCTCCTTATAAGATGATATTGGAAATTTAATGCAATATCTTTTCTATTCTCTTTGCTTTGCTGAAGCATTTTCGTCAGCATGGTCTGTTCTAATTGATATGATAGCAATTGAGGAAAGCTAGGCCATGTTTTCTTTTCTCTAGCAATCTAGCAACTCGGCAAAGAGACCTAGCTTTCCTCAATTGCTAGTAGATTCGGGTAGTGATAAGACATTTCATATTTAAGGTGGTCAACACCTTCCATCTTGGAAGAAGGAGGTTGGTGATTCAAATCTCCACATTTTCAGGGGGGATTGGAATAGGGACGATGGAAGGGGAGGTTGGTGGTGAAGTGTTAGAATCCAAGAGTGAGTGTTAGCGTAGGATACCGACAAAAAGAAAAAAAAAAAAAATGAACAAAAACTTGGAAGAATGATGTAGTTATCCCATTGCCCAAGACTTTGAAACCATGAAAGCACGCCATTAAAAATATAGAGTACCCAATTAGCAAGTACCTAATAATGAATACCCACCGCCAGCGTGAACAAGTTTTTCAACAGTTAGGTAGTTTACGAGCAGTCACTATGCAGCTGCTAATTCCCCATTCTCAACGCCAGCCAGTAGCAAAACTCGCTCAAACTTTAACCTACCAAGGTAACCGCTAATATCTTTTTGGCGGATGCGTTTTTCATCCGGCAAGGGACCTTTTGACGGACCTCTTACTGTTTCGTGAGGCAAGATTTAATCTACTCTGTCGCAAAGACAATTAAAAAACATGACTATAAGATGAGTCATTTTCTCGGGCTCTCCTTTGTATCCTAGATAATGTCAAAAAACCATTTCATGAAAGAACTCTACTAGTGACAAGGGCACAATTGATTTTCTTCAGGAGATCATCAGAGTTCAAAATTCAATTGAAATACCGCCTTGAAAATCTCAACTACGATATTTACAAAGTACATAGTGCCACAACAAACAACCGGAGCATCAACAGATGCTACCAACACGTCCCTGGATTTATCAGTGAGCAACAGACCTTTTGCCCTTGTTGGGCTTCCTCAAGGACTCGCAGAAAGAAGAAAATGCTCCCTTCAGTTCATCAGGGAGAGGGAGAGGCAGAGGTATCACTGGAAGAGTGGGCAAATCATTTTGAATGCGTTTTTTCTGGGCATATGGATATGCCAATGCTGGCTGCTGCTTGTTAAGTCCCTCAATAATGAACGAGAACGCTCCAAATGTGAGGCAGCTCTGCAACAGAGCCTGTGGTGCACCTAAAGCATTGTACAAAACAAAGATGAGGCGCATGACCAGTAACAGACAATTTGATTTGCTCTCTAAATGCTATTTAACTCGCGCATCACAATTCTAAGAACTCTCTCTATATAGATCTGGTAAGGGTAATCCAAATGCTAGACAAATCTCTGCCCTATCACGCGACATAACCAGTCTCCCTCGCGTGGTCCCATCGCTCATGGAAATTTTCAATGCGTCAAGTTAATGTGTTTTAGCTGGGGGAGGACCAAGATCCTATATTACTGACGTTTTCCGTCATCTGTGTCTTAGATAAACTCATAGAGAAAATCCAAATGCAGGAAGTCACCAACATCTCCCCATTGGATGAAATATTGCAGATGGTCAAAATGGCTAATCTAGAAGCAAATAAGAAAACAGAAAAGATTTAATAACATAACATAGCTGTCCAACATTATTTTTTAACCATTCACTTTTCTCTCTACATCCATCAAACAGCAAGCACACGATAATGCCCTCTCTTAAGCTGTACCATGGGTGGAAAGATACATTATACCTGGAAAACTAAGAGCAAGACCAGTGCAACATCCAGCTATTCCGGCATTAAATACTGCGTAAGAAAAAAGAAAAATTATACTTCGAGTGAGAAAAGAACCAAAGAAACAAAAAAATAGTCCTAGACTAGAGATAACAAACCATCATCCTTTCCTCGCAGCCTTTTCAAAAAGCATACAACCAAGCTGTGCACACCAGACAAGACTGCAAATGCCTGTTTAGAACAAGATATAAATGAGGAAGCCCAATTTCCAGGAGTAAGAGTCCTACTTATCATTTTAGCACTATGAAAAATCAAACTTCCCATACCTTCGCAGAAGATCCTGCCTCTGCAAATGATCCTTTGAAACCTTTCTTCTTAACCAACCCAGCACCTGCACCACATCAGTAGGCAAAATTTCAAGCAGATTCCACTAAAGTTATTTGCAGCTGAGGCTTGCAAAAGCATATATAATTCACAGGTCGTTCATGTCAGACAGGTGCCCTTTTCTCCAGGGTGTACTTTGCACATAGTTTCTAATAGTGAGACTCAGACACAAAAAGGAATGAATCAATTCCATATATCCATACATCATGGAGCTTGCTGTATTATGCATTCATTCCATATCTGTCACTGATAGGTCGAACTACTGAGTTCTCTTCCGATATATAAACCAGTAATATGTGCACCCATTTGTGGCAACCCTAAAAAAACTCCTATTGATTATAGTTCCTTTTGTTTCCAGGCAAGTCCCTGTTCCATTCCACCTTCAGAATGACAAGGTCAATATGAACGTCCTCGCAATTCACAACCCCATCTTATCACAAAACCAAGAAAAGTTCTTTCCTTCTTTGACAAAGGCAACAAACCAGTGCAGACTTCCTCAGCATATTTCTTCTCCTCTTTCCAAACTAACCCCAAACGCTAACCATGCAAGTTATTAAACAACAAACATACAGACGACACAGACATTCTTCCCTGCACATTATCGCTCGATATAAACACTGACCAGCCGGTGCCACTAGATAAGCCGAACTAAACGCACGGCATTCTCAAATTGGATTGATAAGCCCACGCTATCAATGGAAAACTGCAGCTTTAAAAGCACATATATCCAGCATCGCAGATTCGCATGAATACGCAACAAACAACTCAAAGAAGCAGAAAAATAGAGGGGAAAAGCGCAAAAAGACGAAGCATTTACAAAACATAGTTATCACCGACTCAGAATTCGATCACCAAATCCATATCTCATCCTTTTAAATCGGGATCAAATTAAAACCCCGAACCGCTCAGTAGCTCCTAAACCAACAAATGATTACAACCGCAGGTCAAAAAGCGCGAAGCAATCGAGGCAAGAGCCTCTCATCCGGCACGCGACATCAACACGAACGAAGCAAACGAACGAGAGAGAGAGGGAAGGGGGGGGAGACCGTAGCCGAAGATGGAGCCCATGAAGGCGCCGGCGGCGGAGTCGCCAGCGAACCGGAGGAGGCAGACGACGGGGGCTGGTGGAACCGCTGGGGGCCAATGCGTTGGGGGAATCGGCGCTCGAGCTCGGGTTGGCGGCGTCGAATTCGGCGTCGGGGTCGGCGTTCGGAGACATCGGCGACGCCATTTGCGGCGGTCGGTACCGTATCGTATCGTATCTCTCGCCTCCTCCCTCTCTCTCTCTATCTGTCCAAAGACCTAAAAACCCAAACGAGGTCTGAATCCAAACCAAAAAGAAGCAAAGCGACTTTTTGTTACTTTTCACGCCGCTTTTTAGCGACGATTTTGTACCGTCTTCAAATATCTCCGAGGCGTCTAGTCGGATCCGTCGAGAAAGAAATGAGGGGTTCGGCCCCGGGACGACGTCGTTCCTTTACGCCTATCTCCCGGACGACGTCGTCGAGTATATTCGCATCGCGCCTCAGGTTTCGGGGGCGATGAGTTTAAAGAAAATCGCTGGCAAGTCAGGCGAGTTCTAAGTTTAGTTCTTTCTTACGGTGTCATCATGTCCATCATCGTAACGTCGTTGACGTTCCTTGATTCCTTGATGGGATGATGGTCAGCAAGTATGTTATAAAAGTCATTCAATTTTAAAAGTACATTGCAACTTCAATTTCAGCTTATTTGTCTCCTGAATACCCATGATTCCTTGAGTAGATACAGGTAACCCTGGAGCAGCCACATTGAGAGAGAGAGAGAGAGAGAGAGTTTCTATTTTAATAGTAGAGCACGAATAGATAATGTGGATCTTTTTTTTCACCAATTAATGAACAATCAAGCACACAATAGCTGATGCAAATCGGAATTACAGAAATTGGAAGTATAGGAGTAACAGAACCCAACATGGCTCGCTGCTGCTTGAACCCAAGCAGGGTCCAACGCTTGCCTGGTGTACCGGGGGGAGCGTGAACAGCTAAAAACTGCAGACTTGATTTTGATGATTTTGTTCCGAGTTGACTTAGTAATGCCCCTGGTATGTAGCTCCAAATTCCGCTCTCCATGCCTGTTCATCATCATAAGGAGTACTTGCAGCAATGTCCGAATCCTCCCTGTGCAGTGATTGCAATGCCGATTGCGGCAATCGGCTCTCTGCAAGATATTGTTTCATTGTGATCATCTCCATCTTATGTTTTCTCTTGAGTTTCTCCAATTGCTTCCTTAGCTTCTCATTTTCTTCCTGAACAGTCGCGAAGTTTTCCTGCATTTACAATGGATGAGAAAGGAGTAGGATGTCAGCACTTGGGTACAACACAAAAGCTATCCGCTGTTGCGATTGAAATTTTAATCCCTTAATGTGTTTGGCACTACAAGTAGAAACTATTATCTATGTTGTAAATTCAGCCTGGGAAATAGAATCCTGGCACTACAAGTAGAAACTGTTATCTATGTGTTTAGAACTACACATTGATCAGGTCAACTCTTTTTCAGCATAACCAAGGAATTTCCAGCAGTAGTACTGTCAATCTATTGACTGAAAACCAATGATGCAAGCCAATTCAGGTGACCCTCTAGGCTCCAATCTATTGGATGGATGAAAACAGTGCCAAGATTCTTATTACCTCAGCAGCTGAAGTAGATTGCTCAGCTTCTCTCAACCTGACAAGCAGTTCTCCAGCAGCATGAACAGCTTCTGCAGTGTCTCTTAGTTGAATTTTAAGCCTCTTGTTCTCCTTTTTGAGAAGCTCTCTCTCCCTCTCCCTCTCTACCCTCAAAGCAGAGAGCTCTGCTGCCAGGGATTTTGCAAAACGAGAGCCCTTGCCTTTGGCTCCTGCCTTGGCAGCTGCCCTCTTCACCTCCACAATTCCTTCCATGATTGCGTGGTGTTTAGCGGCCAGGTCATTATACTTCTCTTGAAGTTCAGTATAGTGTTCGACCATTCTGGCATGACCGAGGACAGATCTCTGAAGAGCATCATCTAATTCCTCAGTGCAATTCTTCTCTAACCTAAGTTCCATCTCCAGCTTCTCAGCGCGCTGGCGATTCATTTCAATAGCAACCCTTAATTCATCTGTTAAAGATATCCACTCACTTTCCATCTCTGTCCATCGCTGTCTTTCCCTCTCAATTTCTTCTTCATTATGTTGAGATCCTACACAACTCTTCCGCAGTTGAATGGATCGCAACAGCAGTGAAGACCTCAGTTTCTCAGTGGACTTGTCAGGACATGCATCTGCATAAAATTCCAATTTGCTCCTCAATGAATGGATTTCCTTAAGAAGTGCTTCCTTCTCATTCATATCAGAAGTGTTTTCTTCCTCCCCACGATGTCGCTCTTCTCGAACTTCCTTGATTTCATATTTTTCCTCATCCTGGTTGTTCCCCTCCTCTTCACATTTCAGGAGTAGCATATCTTTGCTGTCCTGTGAGTGCATCTCCTCTTTAGTCTGCTCATCATATGGAATAATTTCCTTTTTCAAAGCCTCGATGGAGTTTTGTTCCTTCTCAATTTTATATTGCTCTACCTGTAAGATTTAGAGCATCAACAATCTTAAAATCCTAATATAGTGAGTCTCATATCAGTACTGCACAAAGCAGGAGGTAAAGAAATGGTACCAGGCTACTGAGAAGCTCAATTTTAGCTGCTTGATCCTTGCAGATTTTCTCGAGCTCCTCGGCCCTCTTCACATCCGCAGACAACTCAATCTCTACTTCCTGGTTCAGAAAATCAGCACAAATTAGTAATAAGACAGACACATACAGAAGTCCTTTCCACCTTTGAAGGAATTGCAGACGTACCTTGGGTGTTCCAGCTTTTAGGTTTCTAGGGTTCCCTCCTCCATCTGCTGCCGCAATCCATGTCTTTAAGCTGTCCTGGACCTCATCACAATCAAGATTCGATCTTCTTCTTTGACAAGATGCGCAAAGAAATAAGCCATATGGTCCATCTAAAGATTGGCTCTCCTCTGGTGGTGTCTGAGCTGAGGCGTTGGTCGTGTCCACTTCTGGACTAGGTTTCAAAGTCAAGTGTTCAAACGAGAAGGCAGTTGCAGATCTGTTTGCGGCTGAATTTCGCTCATGGCAGTCAATAATTTCTAAGCCTCTGTGAAGGCTCGCAGCTAGAGACTCGGCAGGTCCTGGAAATAGTTTGCTTGACTGCAAGGAGGATCTAAGGTGCTGACTTTGTCTGAGAGACTTTCCTGGCACATCTGGAAGGAATTTCTCGCTTTCCACTATGTTCTTCTGGCTTGCGAGAAGGCTTGATGAAATGGCTATACTTCTCCTTAGAGATTTTCGAACTTTTGGAGATTCTGTCAATGTTGGATCTTCAAGAATTGGAGAGTGATGACATGAGCTGATTGAGATGCTAGTTCTGAGTGTACGCTCTGCAGAACTCAAGTTGTCACGACTGCAGCTGATAAAGTTTTCTGCTGATGCAATACTGTCCTCTGGAGCATGTCCATACTGAGATTGTCTCAAAAAAATTTCTTCTGATTCAAATTCTTCTGGACAATTAGTGTATTCTTCACTTAAATCTGTCTGGCAACATTCGTCTATAGAAGAACTAGGGGTGGAGTTTCCTTTCTGAGATGAATCTTTTGGCTTAGTTTCACTTGTCTGCAACTTATCTAGCTCTTTACATAGTTCTCTTACATCATTCTCGTCAACATTTATGTCATCCTCTTTTTCACAGTCAATCCGGGGAAGTATCAGAGACCGGTTAAGGCTCACCCTCAGTTGATTTAGGCTTTCACGTGCATTCTGCCCATGGAAGTATCTCTGCTTGCTTCCCATTGAGTTATGTGTATGGGACTTCGCTCTTATAAGTTCTTCCTGTCAGCAACAAATAGTCAAGCCATAAAACTTCAGTTTATTTCAGAGAGAAATCAGAAAAGAAACGCATATAGGAATTTGTTTACCATACCTTCAGTTGACGAATTTGATCGCTCAAATCATTCACATCATCCTCTGAAATTTCATTGATCACTGGCTCATTTGTTATATATTTCACTCGTTGTCCCAATCTGAGGGTGCTGAGTATTTCACTCTCGCTTCTGCATTTCAAGCAGATTCATGGCTTCAGAAGATAGCAAAATGTTCGAAGATATGGCACATTCCTCTATGACTACTGACATTCCTCCAGGATTATTCATGAGGAAAAATGTTCGACGATAGCAAATTTTGGGTTACCTTTTGCCTGGAGATATGGCACATATAACTGTGAGTTTAGAATTGCCACCAAAGGATTCTCGCAACAAATGTGTTAAGCACGAAGCTTTATACGGAACACCCTTGTCTCCCCCATGGCTTCTCTTGGCCAAACTATCGACCAAATATCTGCATCAATGGAATGTGCATAAGAATAAGCTAGCCAAATAGATGCCAATCTTGTGAATAAACAGGAAAGAGCTAGTTCCCTTATTGCAAGCAATAAGGATAACTTCCATTAGTTCTGCTTCTGCCCAAATGAGGTTCCAGCATCATACCCGAGCTGAGATAGGGATTTCTTCACATTTCTGGCTTCTCTCGTGAATTGTCTCCCAGCATCATCAAGTTTGTTTCTATCTGACCCAGCAAGATCAACAAGGCTAATTCTGCTTGTTCTTGAACTACTGAAACACTTGGATGATGATTCCTGCAACAGTTTTTGACAAAAAGGTATGACCTAGTCATGTAACTTGTGGGAAGATGGTAATTAATGAGCTCAGATGCATCTAAAGTCCTGGGATTCTGATAACATGTATTGCCACATTTAACAATAAACATTTGTAGAGCACCTAGAATGTTGGGCTCTAGTATATCATCCATTGCAAGATAATTGCTAGGAAGACTGATACTGATAAATATCTCTTTAGCGCTAAGATGTAACATAACTCATGCCCTCATTAGTTACAAAATTCAGCTGCTGGCAATTAGCAATGGCAGGGAAGTTTACAGACGTATCTACCTTGCACCAAGACTCGATAATGCAAGTCAACACAATGTGGGACCTGGAGCTCTTGGAGTTTATGCTTGTCGCTCCCACTTTTCTGTTTGAAAGACCCTGTAAGAAACATGATGGAAATGTAAAGTTAATAAACAAGAATGTTCTTTCAAAAGAGTCCTAAAATAGCCTTCTTGAGAGCATAGGCCATGCTATTACCTTAATCAAGATTTGCGTTATTTCCTCATAGCCCGTCACATATTCCTCAGTCAAATTCTCAACATATAGCCCATTCTTCAAGTCATCCTTTATCTGAAAATAGTAGCAAGCCCCAAAATACCACAAATTATAAGGACCAGGTATAAAAAGAAACGTTGAATACTGACAGAGAAACCTACACTTAGTATGGAAAAAAGTAATGCACCTTAAGGTTTCGCTGGGTTGGATCAAGTAAGTCCCCTATTTGTTCGTTGTATATCTGCATTGAAAAAAAATACAGAACCTTTAGCTGGATATAGGAGAAGCAGAATATTGTAATTAATGCTTAAATAATCAAAAGGAGGCTACCTCCAGAAAAGAGCAGCGGCATTGAAAATTGACTAGTTTGCCTTCAGAGTGCTCTTGCTCCTGCATCAAGTCATGAAATCCTTTAGACAAGATCCATCAATAAATTTTAGTATAAACAATTATGGAAACGGAAGCTTAACATACCCTGTCAATCTCAGAAAATAACATCTGAAAAATGCGTGGAACAAGACCTTGGAGGCTTCTGGATGAGGGTTCTTCAACAATTGAACTGGGTGGTCCCCACATTGTGTATGTCTTTCCACTTCCACTCTAGTAAGAACTCGTTAGAGTTACACACTTCGCAGGACTAAAAATGGGGCGTAATTTAAGAGAAGTAATAGCTACTTTGAGTTATAATATACAAATACCTGTCCATATGTTAATACAGAAGTATTGTATCCTGCAAGCGCGCTTTGTACTAAAGGAACACCAACTGTCTGAAAGATATCCTCCTGTTTGAAACGAAAAACAGCTTAGATGGACAGCAATTGTTGGGCAATTAATTTCCAATCAGCAGGGTGGTAAAAACTTCGATCTTTCTCGATACTGGACAGGAACTATAAGCAGGACTATCTTCTGAGTTATCTGTCTCACCTATTTCTTTATCTCCGAATTAGAGAGATACCCAGATAAATGGAGGTGAAAATGTAATGGTACAAGCACATTCGTAGAGAAAAATTGTGGAATCAGCAGCAAACCTGGCTTGAGCTTGCATCAAAGACTGAATCAAAAGTAAATTTGCGATCTTCAACCGTCAGTGAATCGGATGAAACTTTCTTAACAATCCGATCCCCTACTCTTTCGAATTCGTTGGCAGGCCTAATTCTCACTACGACCTGGTGAAATTAAAAATTTGCAAATAACAATCAGATATTAAGCACTCCATCGAGCTCAACGATTAGATTAATTTCACTTAAAGAACCTTCACTGGTGGGTCTGGATGTGACAATGCCCCAGATTTGTCTCCCAATGTTGCTACCTCTTTCTGCAAGTGTACCATTTCAGTTGAAAAAAAAAGTTAAGCTCCAAGCGACGGCAGAATTCGAAGCGATCTAACATCACAGCAAAACAAACCTCGAACAAAAGTTGAGCTAAAAAATTCATTTGAAAAGTGATGAAACACGACACAGGAATCTTAGTATGACCATCGGCACATTTAAGCTCTACTATTCGGATACAGCCAACATTAGCGACGGCAAAGCAAAGCTTCATGGACAAGACTAAGCAAAAAGCACTTCAAACTGCTCGAAAGTCGAGAGCAAAAACTGCGAGAGATCACAACACGCGGCTACAATCTGGACTCCAGTACCTTAGTCGACGGCCGGGGGTTGGACGGCGCTTCTGGGCCGTCGGATCGGGCGATTTCACTCGGCTTCCCGAGCTTTGGAGAAGGCGCGGCGGTTTCGGAGTCCGAAACGTTGGGATCGAGCGGAGGCGTGTTTTCCGTGTCGGGTTTGGGGATTTTGGAGGTCTTGGGAGCTGTTTTGTGCTTGGTGGAGATGGATCTGGAGAGGAGGCTCCGTATGGAGGAGGCCGACAGGCTTCCCTTGGATCCATTATCGGAGATTGCTGCGCTGCTGTTGCTGCTGGACTTCATTGCTGGAGAAGCAAAACGCGTCTGCTCGAGAGAGAGAGAAAGAGAGAGAGGGAGAGAGATTGCAATTCAAAATGCTAGAAAGAAAGGGAGGATGCAGAGCGAACACGGCGAAGGGTTTCCGTTGTAGAGGCTCCTAAGATTAGAAATTATGACCGTTGGAGATTTTGATTTCGATTCGGCGAAGTTACATCAATGTCCATGACTTCCGCGGAGAATTACGATTTTGTCCATAGTTTGAAACGTTGCGCAAGAATTTTTTGGCTCTCTGTGCTATGTTTAGATAATGGCGGAAAATCGCCGGAATGAAAATTTGGGAGAAAAATAATGAAATTTTGCTAAAATTTATATGAAGAAAAATACGAGAGAAATAAAGGTATGGGTATTTTTGTTGACTTCTCCCTCTCCCAGGTAAAGCTAATTAAAATTTGAGAGAATAGTCTTTGCCGATCAAGTTTTATGAGGAAAGGTTTAAATGTTGTTTTTTTGTCAATGGCTTTGGTCATCTGCTTGGAGAAGTCCATAATCTAAATTCATTTTCTCAAGCAGTGTTACATTGTATATTACACATGCCATGCCGCATCTCAATTGCCAAGACTTGGCTAAATTGATTGCAACACTTAGATAATATTAAGGCTGTTTTTTTTCCCTTAGCTAAGTTGATTGAAATTCTTACACAACTTGCAAATTCTTCGCCCAGCAATTACCCCGGCAAAAGAAAATTCAAAGAAAGACAGGAAAAAATAATCTTTCCTAGAAAGAACTTAGGGTGCTATACGTTTGAGTAAAAAAATCCACAAAGAAAATCATTTACGGTCAAAAAATATCCATGCTTAAAATTAGGGAAGTAGATTCCCTAAAACATGTTTCTTGAAATAATTTTAATTCTTTATCGTGATAAATTTTCTAAAATAAACATACCCTCAATGTTTATAAAAATTTCATTTTTTCTGAAATTGTCTTGAGATGTGGAGTTTTTTTTGTTTTTTGGTCGGTTTAAGATGTGGATTGTGGAGTTCCCAATCAACAAAAGGTAGCCTAACGTTATAACCTAGTATTACCACTAACACGAGTTTTTTTTTTTTGGTCAGTACTAACGCGAGTTCACTGGATTGAAAATCGCTTGTGTGGAGAGCAACGCACCTATCGAGTTCACTGTGTTGGAAATCACTTGGATTGTTAAATCACTTGAATTCGTGACGCGCTCTTCCAATCCAGGCAAAAGCGGAAAATACCCACCTCTCCTCTACACCTTGCGGGGCTTCTGATTTGGTTCGAATGACGAAGGCCCACAGGCAAAAAGGCTAAAGTTGGCCCGATTCAAACTGAGTAATGCGTGATGTGATTACTTTAATTCACAATTATTTCAGTAATAAATTCATTTCGATAATCAAGAGATGCGAGTACATAGCAGATACAATTTGAAAGTGTGACCTCGAGATTTGGTCGTTTGGATTTTTTTTTGTATAAGGTCAAATATAATTTATTATATTTTTATGCAACTTTTGGTAGATACCTAATATAGACACTCGAATCAAATCTCAATCTTTTTGCTCGATTACAATCTTTTTAAGTCTCAATCACAATCTTCTCCCTCCTCACATTCTTTCCAAAATCATCACTTTCTTAGATCTTGTGTTTTACTTATCTTTCATCCATGCTAACCAAAGCTAGGTTGCTAGTGTTTCTCAACAAGGCAAACATCATCAAGGTCACCAACTGCGATAGAGAGAGACCATGACTAATACGAGGATGAGGCCCGACCTTATGCAACTTCCAAGTGTTCATCACGAACTCTAGTTTTGACGAATGTGAGCTGGTGAATGCAACCTCTACCTTTAGCCACGACTCATGCGACGCACAAGCCCCACTCGTAGGTGACCCGAGCTCTAGGGTTATGAGGCTAGCAACCTTGGATCCAAGGTTGCAAGCCTTAGACCCTAGGTCTAGAGCATCGGAGCATAGACTAGATAGAGAGAGCGTGAGACAAAGGGAACGATGGCTAGTCGACCCTTCAACATCGAACAACGGTAGAGTTTGTAGGTTGGTCATTGATTGTGGAGTCCATGGTATGATAAAATTGCCATTAATGGCTGCTCTCTCTCCTCCATCTATGGATCTCAACAATTTTTTTTTTTTGTTAATCAAGGAACTACCAAAGATCATCCTTCGGGGATCACACGACCCTCCAGTGTCTGGTGGCACCGTTGAGCTTTGCCGAAAGCCGCTATTTAGACGTAAACCTCCCTCGAGCTAGCCTAGGACCCCCTACTTTAGACACTTTAGCAATAAAAGGCTTCGAACCCTCAACATCTGTGATGAGGGAAAAACTCACACCAATTGCGCTGCCCATAGTTGGGTTATGGATCTCGGCGATTTCAATTAGCAAAAGCCAAAAAAGGCATTTTTTTCTTGTGTTTTGATTTTCTTTTTCTTTTTATATTCCTTACCTAATCTAGGTTATATTTGGGCTATATTTGAATATTTTTTCAGAATTCAACTCACCCAAATGTCGGATACGATAATATTATATCCTATCTAGAGTCGCATCCAATCTACCAAATGTGGCCAAAGTTCTGCATGGAAAGTGAGATTTCCAAGGCTCTAGCTGACGTGTATCCAATTGTTCTCAAGATGGTTAAAATACATCGCTTTCCCGTATCATTCACGATAAAATATTTAAAAAATCGAAATGTTTTTTTTTTTTCTTTTAAGAGTCTCCTAGAAAGAATCTAGTTTTCGAAATGGCAGACAGCCATAATCACGCGTGCGACTATTTCCCAATAAAGACGCTTCGTCTTTTCTCCCATCTCCTTCCCCAACGCGATATTCAGTTTGTCTCCATCAATCGAAAGAAAGTTAAATAAAATATTTATTTAACATCTTTCCTAATTTTCTCCTTTTTTAATTAATTTTTAAATCGGGGCCTCTTTCGTAGCTCTTAATAATTCCAAACGGCCGTTTCGTCCGAGCCTCCGGCTTTATCCGTTCCTTCAACTTCACGTTGACTTGTCTTCGAATGATGCAATCTCGAACCACCTCAAAAGGCGGCTGGCTAGCTAGGGTGCGTTTGGTAACATTTCTGATTAAAAATCGTTAGCGAAATGTAAATAGAGAAAAAGTGTTTTGTTCCCGAACAATTTTGAACAAAAAGACGCGTTTTGGTAGAATAAAAAATGAACGGAAACACGTTTGGTAAATTTGTATAATTTTTTATTTCTTTTAATTTTTAATATTTTTATTTTATTTTTTCTATTTTCTTTCTTTTTTTCCTTTTTTTTTTTCTTTTGGCCGGTCGCGGGCCTCGGCCATGGCCGGCGATCGATCGGCCGACGAGGGCCGACGGCCTCGCCCGGCCCACCACGGCGAGGCTCGCCGGCCCCCCCGAGGCCGAGCTCACCCGGCGGCCGGCGAGGCCGGTCGCCGGCCACCGCCAAGTCGGCGTCGCCTTGGCCGGGCGAGCTCGGCCTCGAGGCCGACCAAGGCGAGGCCGAGCTCGCCCAACCAAGGCGAAGCCGAGCCTCGCCAGGGGGCGGCGACGAGCTCGCCTGGCCAAGGCGAGGCCGAGCTCGCCCAACTAAGGCAACGCCGAGCCTCGCCAGGGGCCGGCGACGCTTCGCCGAGGTCCCCGGCCATGGCCGGCGACCGGCCAAAGAAAAAAGAAAGAAAAAAGAAGAAGAAAAGAATTGTTTCTGTTCTTTGTTCCAGAAACAAGAAACAAAGAAAATTTGTTTATTGTTTATGTTCCAGATGTGTTTCTAGGAACAAAAAACAATTTTGGAACAAAAACGCACACAAACGCGTTTGCATTCATTTTTTGTTAAAGGAAAAAAAACAGAAAAATTGTTCAAAAACAGAAAAAAAAAGAACAAAAACAAACGGCCCCTAGCTGTACATTACCAAGAAGCAACCGAGAGAGTTGAACTGGAATCCATCTTCGATTGAACGGCATGCCCCGGCAATTGGGTTCTTGAAATTGCAAGGAAAGTGTGCATAAACAGCGACTAAAACGAGTTGCCACCATTGAGAAGCGACTCAGGCTGAAAATAATTCGTTGACTTTTTTTCTTGTCTCTTTGGTCATACTTAGAAACACTCGACTCAAATTCTTTTCGCCTCTATAAAAAGCACTCCCTCCATTCTTCACTCGCTCGGTTTTTTCCCGAGTTACTTCTGTACAAAATGAAAAGAAACGGGCCAGACGGACCTAAAAACAACATTGGAATAAACCAATCCGAAACCAAGCGGCTAAACAAGCCCCGCAAAGGAAATTGAAGTAACTTCATCTATGCACTCCATTGACTAGTTATGTACAATTTGGCTTTCGAAGATTCAGTTCTCATCGCTGTCGGAGTCGATCCCATCAAAGAAAGGATCGATGAGTAGCTCGGAAGCCGAAGGCCGGACCCTCGGCTGCCCCAAACACTTCTCGATGAAGGCCCTCACTTCGGGGTCCCTCACTTTGCTCAGAGCCTGCGGCCTCACCCCGGAGATCACCTTCTTGTATATCTTGGGCACGCTGTCGCACTCGCCGTACGGGATCTCCACCGTCACCATCTCGAGCAGGCACATCCCGAACGAGTACACGTCGACCGACTCCGTGTAGTCTTCCTCGAAGAGCTCCGGCGCCATGAACTCCGGCGTCCCGATGACCGAATGCGCCGCGTGGCTCTCGCCCACGATTGCCGCCAAGCCCAAATCACCAATCTTGACCTGAATTCAAACGGGGGCGCACCAACCACAATTCAAGGAAAAGTTAGGGTTTCCACTGGTTGTTGAGTGGGAAAAGGGGAAGTTGAATCAACATCATGGTCTGGTAATGAATAGGATCCTCCAACATTTCGGGTGGGCACGCGCGGAAAGGTTTGTAAGCATAAATTTTTTACAACTAACGAGGCTCCAGCTAAGATTTTCCATTACTTTCTTAGAAAGCATTGGATATAAAGTGTCGCCATTAATGATTATTCTCTATTGCTTTATTTGCTTAGACTTTTCTCTTTTCCACCTGACCCCACCCCCACCAAACAAACAAGAATTTTGGAGCAATTAACGTGCGAATTCGAGGTAAGATTTCGAAGCTGTACCTGGCCGACGTTCCCGTTGACGAAGACGTTGCTGCAATTCAGATCTCTGTGGATGATGCAGGGATCGTGAATGTGCAGATACTCCAAGCCCTTCAAGATCTGCTTGGACCACTTCTTCAGCGCCTTAACCGAGACGTGCCGGTGCTTCTTCCGGTACTCCCTCAGGTTCCCCGACGTGCACACCTCGGTGATGAAGTTGAGCTTGCCGTGCTCGTCGTCGCGCCACACGTTGTGGAGGGCTATGATGTTCCTGTTCTTGAGGGTCCGCAGGAGCCGGACCTCCGAGTAGAGCCGGTCGATCATCCCCGGGTAGTCTTCGAAGTTCCTCAGCTTGACCTGGTTCCAGGCCACTTCGATGCCTTCCTCTTGGTCGAACGCCCGGTACACCTTCTTCACCGCCCCGGACCCGAGGAGCTCGGGGTACCGGCCGTAGCGCCCGGTCGGGTCCACCTCCACGAAGGGCTCCGAGTCCTTGTCGGACTGGTCGAGTGTCACGCTCGACATCTTCAATTGAACCAAGTGCGCATGCAATTAGCATCGCTTGAAATACACACTCCGTGAATTCGACGAAAAAACAGATGACTCGAACTTTCCACACATACTTTCTGGAGACAACACCACACAATTCAAACACAAAGTCACATTCAAAACCCAAAAGAATTTCAGTGGTGGGTGTAATCACAGAGATCAACATTCAATTCACAACGATAGTTTCAACGAAATTGGCAGCGATCGACGCACAGCACAAGCTTGAACTGTATTTCTCCATGCAAAAAGGCGAAACAGGAAAAACTACGACTCCATCGAGAGCCAGAAAGTAAAAGAAAACGTCACGAGAACATCTCACAAAAATCAGACCTCGAATTCTACTCGCCTATCCGAACGAATCCCAGCGACAGGAGAGAAGAAAAACAAGAGGCAAAACACAATTCGCGACACTTTCAGACTCCCATCAACCATCGAAATCAACGGAAGAGAGAGAAAAAACACAAGATACTCACATGACGATGTATTCCTGAGAGAGCCAAAAGCCGGTTTCCGAGCGCCGGCGCGATCGGCCGGAGCTCGCGCCTTCCGGTCTCTGAACCGACGGAGGAGAGGGGGCGCTCCGAAAGCAGTGCAAAACGAGGGCTGCAGTGCTCGAAATCTTGGTCAAAGGCTTGAGGACCGCGTGTCACGGGTGTATAAATACGGAGGGGGGAGGGAATTTGACTTAGGGTTGGATTTATTTCCGTATTTGCTTTTTCTTTTCTTTTCAATTTTTGATGCCGGTGATTTCGTTTTTGGGCAAAAATAAGCGTGGCACAAGATCATGATCAGCGCAGGGATTTGAGCTGATTTCTTTTTATTTTATTTTAATAATTTCGACATTCATCGCCTTCCCCAAAACTGCCGTCCGAGTAAATCTTGGTAAATACTTTTCCATAGTGGGGGAATCTTTCTTTTTATTTTTTTCTATAAAAAAGTGGGAGTCTTTAAATGAGGATGGAATTGATAATTGTTGCAACGACAAGTGTTGGGTCGATTTCCTTGTACGTTCCACATCTCCACGAAATTTCCAGGATTCTTCGTGTGCTCCTTCTGCACCAGACGTACCCGACGCGTAGAGCCGCGATCTCGACCGTCCGCGGTGGAGATCGGGCCGTCCCGGCGAAGATGGACGGCGGCGATGCGTGCGGGATATATCATATTGCCGATTTCTGTTGGGTAGTGTCCCAATACAAGGGAGTTACGTAAGTTACGAGAGACAACTTCGTGCAAAAGGATATATATGGTACGAAAGTCAAATTAGTTTGCGTAAGCTAAGTCAAATTTATTTGAATTGTTAGTTACTATGCCGAAACTTATCCTTACGCTCGCGTGGATAAAACGTTAGTTATATAGCTTTCGATTGCTAGATATTCTAAAAAACACTCAATCCCATGCAAACAAAGATGACGTCGTGTTAGGGTTGAAAGGCTCGATCGGTTGATAACCGCACCAAGCTCAATTGTATTGATGAGGTTGATTAAGTTTTCAGTCAACCTTGAGCTGCAATCTCCTAAAAATCTAATTAATGTTGTTTAACTTTTTAAGACGGTTCTTCCAATCAAATGTTAGCTTACCCATATAAACTAACTTGTTTTAGAGATTTGAGTTTGGCTCGAATAAGATATTCTCTAATCTCGATTTGAAAGTGAAGAGAAGAAATTGTCAACTCTGATTAGTGATTAATCCACAGATGTTGTGAATTGTATTTTTCTTTTGCGGGCCATTTTAATCTAAATTAATAGCCTAATCTTTTTAGAGATCCTCATTTTAGTTACTCGAATTCTCCTAGTAATGTTTTGAATCATTCTCGTATTCCGCTTCATCTCTATCGAGATGATTCTAATCTTCTAATTAAAGAAAAAACATAACTTTTCCCGGTTTCGATAGATTTCTAGCGTGTTACAAAGAATATGATAAAATAGAATCACCAATAAGCTAATTTCCCGATATTTGTTGATAATTTACTAGATTTTCTTTTATCGATAACTTTTTTTTTTTACACTTACCAACCATTATTAGTATTTACCGGCACGCAAAAAGGTTCATATTCTTTTGTGCGAAACAATAGAATTTTGGTTTTTATCAAATATGCTTTTCAAATTGAAATCATAACATGATAGTTAAGTCATCGATGACTCTCGTTGATCTTTCTATGTGGCATATTGCCACATTAGTGATTTCAATGAAAATTGATTATAACATTACACTAAAATTTTACGTAAAAGTTTAAAATTAAATTGACAAAATTAAAATTTTATGACTAATTTGATATTCATATAATAAGTACTTGGTAGATTTCCCTTAAGAAAATGATTAATTACTTTCCCCCATTTAACTCAATTGAGGAAATTCTATTCCAAGCAAGAAAAATCATAGCCACGTTTGGCAGATTTCCAAGTACTCGAATTTTGAAAAGTATGTTATGACATCCGTAATTAACATTTGGCCCGTTTTACACCGACAAACAAGTAGACCGTACCTCTCCCTCTCATCAATAATTGTATTCCGAAAAAGTTTATTAAAATACAAAAGGAGCCCCTGCATATTTCAACGAAGGGTTAACTTAGAACCCTTTTTCTTATCATATAGTCCTTCATTTCATCGACAGGGCAAAAGGGCAAGTGCAAGCCAAGAGCCATTAGAAACGACCATTACGCTAAAGAACAGAGGCCAAAGAACAACTGCAGCGCTACAGTGACAAGAACAAGCTAAATCGGAATGCCGAAAATACTAGAGAGGACATGCCAATTGGCACGGAGCTGCAAAGTTACAGGGCACTCGATGGCACTCGATGCGATGCTTATAAGGGGAAACTTAAACCCATTTCGGCACTTGATCAACAGGAGGAAGCGATTGACCATCATGGACCGTAGCATTCCTAGCCTTCCATGGAAGGTAGCTACATTTGCATTCCAAGATGGCCTCAGCAATATGATCCTACGAAGCTCAAAAGTCCAATCTCCAGAGAGTCATGTTAATAGAGTCCTGGAGCAAAACCCTTCTCCACAGCTGAGATGAGAAACTACAGCGGGGTCAACTCGTTGGCTTTTTTACATAAAGGACACAAGGAAGGAGACCACGTCCCGTGTCTTCCAACATAGGAAGCTTGTACAACGCTACCATCCAAATGACCAAAGCAAATCCGGGAGCATTAGGTGCAAACCAGATAAGATTCTCCCATGAAACCTTAACGCCTGAATTCCTCACTAATTCCTGAGCATCGGTAGTAGCAAGGAGACTGACTTTGCGTTGAGACATAAGTTCATTTAGTAGAAGCTACCGAGATAACTTGATCCTCCATGAGTATATGAAGAGTGATAGCCTGAAAAGGAGCAGCTAGAATTGATACTCTTCCCTCAGATCTAGCAGCAGACCGTCTCCATCCATCTTTTGAAATAACCTCAGCAAACATCAACTTTGGCAGATACAGAGCAAGCAGAATCATACGGAACTCTACTTGGATACACTTCCAAAACAAATTTCTATTGACGAGGCAAGGTAAAAATCATGCAGAAGAGCTGTACAGGGTGATCTTTTGATTAGGAAGAAGTCTGAGGAATATTAATATTACAAAACAATTCAAAGTACACGAATTCTCTAGATATCCTTGTCTGATAATTAAGGCATACAATATCAAAAGTTTTCTGCAAGTGTGCATCATAAATACTTGGGTTAAAGGATAAATTATTACACGAGCGCAATACATAGACTAAATTAAATCTAGACCATTGAAAATGGTGGATTAATGGTGAATTTCACGTGATATGATGATCCAAAATTAATTTTAATCTATATACTAGGTTTGTGCAATATTTGCTAAAGTTAAAGAGATTAACGTGACTTGCAAAGCATATTTCATATTCCACTGATTGTGGGAACCGTGATCCTTGAAGAGCACGTCTAAATCATCTTAAAGGTGAGAAAAAGAAAAACTACATAGATTTTATTTTTATTTTTATTTGGTCCACTTTCGGTGTATGAAATAATATACATTTTGACACGTAGAAGAACTAGTTATAAAACTAACTCTAAACACACATGTTGCTTATTTAATAATGAAAGTATTGGATTTTTTATTATTCTGATGGCGGACCTTATAACAATTTCTTTTTTTTTCCTCGCATTTAGCTTTTTCCAGTCGTCTTAATTAAGCAACCTGTGGATATGAAAACTTGCCGACTTGCCTCTAACGAAACAAAGCTCAGTTTCATCGAGTAAAATTGTAGAAATTAAATCATGAAATTGTCGAAAGATCAAGTCCAACATCTCCTTCGGATAGTGGCCTCTACTATTCTTATGAAATGGTCTTAGTCGTCGCCGTCGTCCTTTACACGGTTCGAATTTTATGTGATCTTCTGCCGGGTCATCATCACCAGCCCGTTCCAGATTGTGTTTAATCTTTAATTTGGTTTATGATCAAATTATAGTTTTACTCGGACAACTAACGCTTGATTTAGACCAAGTCGGGCAAGTCTTTTCCGACCCCCAACGTTAAATTTCTCGAATTCAAAAAGTCAGCGCACGCGCCTTTCCCTAGTGCTCGTTTGTGGTGTCGAGAAGACGGAGGAACGACCGGCCAGCTGCGACTCGGGAGCGGGAGACTCAGCTCAAGTGCAAACTACGTCGCGTAATTCTTTTAAAGGATAAGTGCAATAAAATTTTTAAAATATATAAAAAAATATAATCAAATTTTAAAAATTTTAATAAGTGTGATCAAGTACTAAAATTTAGAAAATTATTTCATCAAGTCTTTGTTAACTCCGCCCCACAAGTCAACAGAAAATGTTAATGTGTCGTTTCTTTTATTACTTTCTTTCTTTTAAATTGAATTTTTTATTATTTTCTTTTTCAAATTGTATTTAATTTTTAAAAATTAGATTTAAATTAAATAAATAAATAACCTAAAAAAAAAAAAAAAAAAAAAATGGCACCGGGTGGGCATTACAGCTCGCAGCCCGCCGCCCATCGCGGGAGTGGCCGGCGACGGCCGCCGGACGGTGGCCGGCATGGTCGCCGGCCCCGGGCGGGGTGGGTTGCTCGCGGCCCGCCGGGTCGAGCGAGACGCCCGGATGGCACGCCGGCCCTCACGGGGGGCCGGCGACTCCGCCCTCCCTCGCGAGAGGCCCGCCGGTCGCACTCCGCGCCCAGATCCAGGCGTTTCGCCCAGCCTCCGCTCGCACTCCGACGCCGTGCCCCGACGCTATCCGAGTGAGTGGGTTCCCGGAGGGCAGGGTTCCGTCGCCGTCGCGCACGGATCGTCGCCGAGCCGTGCAGCTGCCCGAAAGAAACCAGTAGTGACCCTTGCGGTCTTTGGTTGTTACCACTCCCCGACGCCCTACCGCGCCCCCGACGACTCGGGACTACCGTCGTCGCCCCGGCCCCGCCACCGACGACTCCACCCGATCCAGCGTCGGGGACGCCCGGATACAGGCGAGCATCACGACCCCGGGCGAGGGCGGCGAGGCCTCGCCTGTGGGCGGCGTGCCAGATCCGGGAGCTTCCTCGCCCGACACAGCGCGGGTGGCCGGCCCCGCTGGGCCGGCGAGGCCTCGCCGGGCGAGGCCCGGCGACCGTCGCCGCCACTCCGGCGATGGGATGGCGGCGTCCGGAAGCACCACCGGTGCTTTTTTTTGCACAATTTTGTTTTAAATAAATTTAGTTTTTTCCGTTTTTAAATCTAATTTAAACAAGAATAAAAATAATATTAAAAGCCACGTGTATAATAAAAAATCATTTAAAATGCCACGTGAGCGCCACGTCAGCATTTTCCGTTAGTAAATCTAACTGTTAACTTTAGACTTAATTGAACCAAAGTTGCTGAGTTTTAGGACTTTGATTGTACTTTTTTGTAAGTTTTAGGACTCAATTGCACTTTCCTTGTAAGTTTTAGAACTTGTGTTACACATATCCCTTTCTTTATTACTTTCTTTTACATGAATTTTTTATTATTTTCTTTTTCAAATTGTATTTAAGTTAGATTAAATAAAAAAAATAAAAAATTAACCAAGTACCCAAAAAAGGAGGAATAAGCCCTTGCCGGTGGCCACTGCCACTGCCACAGCCCATCATCGGAAAGGGCCAAGCAACCTCCATCGGTCCTTTCCGGTAGTGGGCTGCAGTGACAACCATCAACAAGGCCTCAGTTTGTGTGCGTGTGTGTTTTTTTTCTCTTTGAACTTTTTCACATTTTCAATCGAATTTAGTTTATTTTTCTTTTAAATTTTTAAATATTTTGTTTTGATTTTTTAAATATTTTTCTGACGTAGCACTTGGTGGATGCCACATCATCACTGAGTGTCTTAAGAAAGTAATAAAATAAGTCGTGTTAGTATATTTCGTTAGCTTGGTTGGACGGAATTAACGGAATGATTTGATTGAATTTACTCGACAAGTTATAAAACTTAATTGTACTTTTTTTAAAACTTTAGGATTCAATTGTACTTTCACGTTAAGTTTTAGGGCTTTCAGTGCACTCATCCCTACTTCTTAAATGCTGCATTATGGTGAACGAGGTTTAGCAAAACCATAGAAGGAAAATTGGGCCTAGAGAAAACTTAGGTGAAGCTGCTTCATTGGGCTGCCCCGTGCCTGCCCAACTTGGGTTCAATTTCTAAGGAGATCCAGCGTTAGATTTCGTGGCCCACGAACTACATTCTTACTAAGCCCCGGAAATTCAGTGTTACTGCTCATGCATTATCCAAAGTTTAAAAACCTAAAACAAAACAAGAAAAAGGCGAAATT